>OY292406.1:6336646-6453949 GCA_958496205.1 Idaea biselata
GTAATAAAACCATAATATCAGTTTATTCCGAGCTGCCCCCTGCTTTGTACGCTTCAGCCTTCAAGGGTACAGATTGAACAAAAATGGTACTAAGTACATAGGTAAATTAATAAAATAAATATTGCACGACGTTACACACATCGCAATCTAGCTCTAAACTAAGCAAAAGGCTTGTACTATGGGTACTAGACAACGAATATACTTTTTTTGTAAATAGATACATTACATGCCAATGATACATAGAAAACACCCAGACTAGAAACAAATATTTATTAAGTAAGTATATGTATTGTATAAGTAGCATATCCGTTGTCTAGTATCTATAACACAAGCCTAGTTGCTTAGTTTGAGGCTAGAATGCGCTGTGTGTAAAGTTATGCAATATTTATTTACCTCATCTAATGGTAAGTTATCATATGGCCTATACCATAAGATGTAACACACTCATCTTGCAGAATGAAAACAGCAGTGGAACAAAATCCGACGTTTCAACCATGTTACAATGGTCTTGGTCGCGAGGGGACTGTTGATGAAATTAAATTATGATTTGATTTTTCTTCTGTTTTCGCGATGTTGTAGAATAGAATAGAATAGAAAATCTTTATTAGCTTAAAACACACGTCACATTAGAAAACAGAAAAACAATAACAGCAAAAAGAAATGCATAAAAAACATGAAAGCCGCAATCCAAGGAGCCGTGTGTTGCTAATAAGGATAGCCTCAGCATACGTTGCGGGTACGTAGTGCAACCGCAACGCTGGTCTTCCAACTAGATCCTTCTGGCGGTGGCGTTTCGACCCAAAAGACGGAAGAAAGGAAAAATAAATAAATAATAAAAGCTACCCACATAATAAAATAATAAATAAATTGTATTGAAATTAAAGACATTTTTCGGATTGAGACATCCTGAAGAAGGGACCTGTAAAGGTCTCGAAACATTGAGCGTTGTAACAATGCTAAAAGTAATAAACACCACGCGATTGAAACCGAAAAATGAGTTTGATTTTAAATTATGATTTCCAATCGTGTTAGTTAAAAAGTTTATCCATGTGATGTTTACAGACGCATCAAATCCGGTTGTGGTGACAGCAATATGTGTGGTGGGAGCCCACGTGTGGGTCGGGGACTCCGCCGGGCGAGTGCATGTCTATGAGTGAGTGGGTTTATATTCACAGCGCTGGGGGTCGAACACACTACATTTTAAGTTTCTTTAATAATTACTATTCGCAAGCAATACTTGTAAAATAAGAATAATGCGGTATTTAAAATGCAATATTTGGCCTATAGCCCTTTTAAAATTAGAAATTGAAACCAAAAGCATTTATCTAAACAGCGATTAAATTATTTTATTTGTCATTAAATTTTTTGATGCTCTATGGGATCAGAAAATTAGATATGATAAAATAAGTAGATATGCCTAGAGTTTAGGCATATCTACTTATCACATAATATGTTTTTAGATTTTAGTGTTCAGAAAAAAAAACTTTCTGGTTTATTCCTATTAGTTCGACCCCTAATAGGAATTATTCTATTAACGGTGGCACATGAGATTTTATTTGCTTTAATTTGTTCTTTCCTATTATCCCCATTTTTGATAGGTTCTCAAAGTTTCACATACTTCGATCCTGATCGAAACAAATGATTAATAATTGATTTATGGTATGATTCATTGCGAAACTTGTGTTTCCCAAACATTGTAAAATAGATTTTTGAAAAAAAAAATCTTATAGTCTGCACCCGACTGGATTTGAACCTGCAACCTGCCTACATATCCGTTGTAGGCTTGTAGTCTTACCGCTTACTGAAATTTAAGATTGCATTTTTCGTGTTTGCGACTGAGGCACGCAGCGACATCTAACGGTATTTTTAGTAAAAAGCATCGACAAGGTGTAAGTACTGTCAGGTGCCGAATTTATAAAAGCATATTTTTTAAATACTTGTGAATTTCATTGTTTCTTTGTAAAATTGACGAATTTTATCTAAATTCTAAACTATTCATGTTGTATTTTAGTATTTCAACCTGCGCTGTGTCGTGGTCGGTGAGCATAGAGGAGTGTGTGGGAAGCGTCGCCAGCGGCATAGCGGCGCTCAGTCCGCTGCCCAAGTTGCAGCGGGTTGCGTTAGCTCTGGACTGTGGCAGGTTAGTGAACAAAAAACAATTCTAAATATTCTATTTTAAGTGCTTAAGCCTGCACTGGGCTTTCATAGAAAAATTTTAAAGAAACAATACTTCTGCAAAACATGCCTAAGTTGTAATAGATGAAGCAATGCTTGCGAAAATACAGCGTATGAGTCACCGACGCCGCGCCGGTAGACTAATTGGTTTAAGTCTTGCTCCCGGTTTGAGTAAGATGCGGGTTCGAATCCAGCCCTGCGTCTATCGTGCTTTGTGTTTTTGCAGAAGTATTGTTTCTTTAAAATATTTCTAAAAATAATTCTCTTTCTAGTTTTTCTTCTAATCTTCTATCTATATCTATATAGAAAGTCGTGTACGACTATTTATTTATAGTACTGTTAGTTTCGCTGAGCCTTTTCCGCACTTAGCCTCACAATTGGGCCATTGTACGTGATTTCTTAGAGGGCTTAAGACGCCACGGGAGCCTACCCCGCATTGGCGAATATCCCATGCCTTCGGACCGTGGTTTATCCTAGGACATGTCGGTTTCCTCAAGATGTTTTCCTTCACCGTAAGAGCGATGTTAATAGCGCACTTAAATTTTTCTTAAACAAAAAGACATTGGTGCGCGGTCGGCCTGGATTCGAAACCACGACCTTCGGAATGAAAGTCGCGGTATCTACCACTAGACCAACACCGCTCTTCATATTTATAGTACTACTAGCTGACCCGGCAAACGTTGTTTTGTCTTATAAATTATAGATAGTAGCCGATTCTCAGACCTAATGAATACGTATACAAAATTTCATAAAATAGGTCAAGCCGTTTCGGAGGAGTACGGTAACTAACGGTTAGCGGTTCAGCCGTTCTTGACTTATAAATAGTATTTATAGCACTATTTATAAGTCAAGAACGGCTAAACCGATTTAGCTTAATATTTTTGGGAGGTATCTTAGAACCAGGGGAGGGACATAGGATACTGTTTTTTTGCCTCTAAGGCGGAACTAAGTTCGCCGGGTCAGCTAGTCTATAGATTATAGTCTATAGAAAAGATTTGTATTTTTGTGTGTTTGTATGTTTGTAATAAATAAACTCAAAAACTTCTGGACCGATTTCAAAAATTCTTTCACCATAAGAAAGCTACATTCACCCTGAGTAGCATAGGCTACTTTTGATCCCGATATTCTCACGGGATCGGGACTTACGCGGGTGAAACCGTGGGACGCAAATAATTTTGACTACATACACCATTTGTTACGAAACGGCCCCAACTCAGCATAATGCTAGTCTTTCGATTAGCGCTGGTCTTACGTTGGCGCCGTTACGGTGACGTCAGCAATTCAGCCAGCATACGTCGAAACAAACAAATAATTAATATGTATAATTCTGTCATAGATTATTCCTAGTGAGCGTGACCCGCCCCTCTCCCGGCGGCAGCTTCGTGTTGACGGAGCTCGGCACGTCCGTCTCGCTCGCCTGCCTCGCGCATACTGTCACTGATATCGGGTAAGTGTTGGAGGATATTCCTCTTTGCCCCACCGGACGTTGAAATCACTAATATTCATGATTGGTAAATCCTGTAAAATATAGTTTTTTTTTTGGGGAGGGTAAAAACAGGAGTCCATTACCTTCTGTATGTCCGTCTGTTACCAGGCTGTAACAGACAGGCAGTTGAAAATTTTAAAGATGATGTATATCTGTATCCGCTATAACAACGAATATTAATAACAAAATAAAACAAATCATTAAGCGGGGCTCCCATACAATAAACGTGATTTTTACATTTTAAACACAACGATATCGTTATTTATTTTTACCACTCGTAATCATTAATGCTAACGTTGTCAAGGTTTTTTTGTAAAGATAATGGTACGGAGCCCTTTGTGCGCGGGTCACACTCGCACTTGGGCGGTTTTTTTCAATTCATTAGATTTCATATTGCATCATTTTCACATTACATTTGTTGTCTAGTATATCAGTGTGGGCGGGAGGCGCCGACCTTTGCGCGTACATCGTGAATGAAGAGGGGGTGGCCAGTGCGGACACCGTGCCGCTACCGGAGCCCGACGCAAGGGGGGACAACGGGAACGAGGTGAGGACAACGCGAATGAACGGACAAGAGAAGTGGGGTCGATGTGGTTAAATCTTCTATCTAAATAAAAGAAAGTCGTGTTAGTTACACTTTTTATACCTCAAGAACGGCTGAAAATTGATATCTTAGAATCAGGAAACGGATATCCTCGTAGGATTTTTTTTATCTAAGGCGGATCATAGTTCGCCGGGTCAGCTAGTTGTTGGAGCTAAATATGTATATAATTGTGGGGCAAAATAGAAAATATTTGGAAATCAGGTGGCAATTGGTAGTAGTTAAGTGTTAAATGTCGTGTTTTATTGTAACAGATATCTCGAGTGACGCTTCTAACGGCGAGCGATGATCAGCCGTACATCTACGGATACATTGAGCCAGGTGAGATATTATGTACTAGACAATGGTTGTTCCCATAATGCAAGCCCAGTTGTTTAATTGCGCTATGTGTTTCCTGCAAAATTTGCTCATTTTTTGTCCCATGACAAAGTTCATCATTTGGGAAAGTTGAATTTTCATTTCAATCTTTATTTCAATTAACTTAGGGAATTAATTTTACAAATATCTACCTTCTGGTGCGACCTAAGAATACGTCAGCATATTTTTTACAATTATTATCCCCTTCCCTTCGTTTGGTTTTTTATGTAAAGTTCCCGTTTGCCCCCAGGGGTGGTGGTGTACCAGTGGTCGGCGGCCCCCCCCGCGCTGACCGCGCGTCTCGACTGCAGTAAGCTGGTGCCGTGCTCAGAGTGTCTCGACCCGGGGGCGGAGGACCATGTTTTGGAAGCCAGGGTCAGATTACTTAATTATATTTTGTTTAAAAAAAAATGTTTGGAGTAGAATATAAAATATTTATTAACAGCAAAAACATGACACAAAAGAAACACAACATTATAAAAAGAGATAAAAAAAAACTGCACTCCGGGAGTGCTGACAAAAGTGAAAACTTATCGCAGCTATACTGTACCTATAGCTGCGTCTCGGTAACGGTGTCGCGAGTCCAGAGATTTTATCTCAGCTAAAAATATGCGTACCGCGCTAAAAGAAGTTTACACCTCAATAAAACAAAAACAGTCCAAGGAGCCAAGGAATCCAAGGAGCCGAAATCGTTCTTAAATAAAGTGTGTTGAAAGCCAGTCATTCTCGTTTGCCACCATGCTGGTGGGGACAATGAGAAGTTGTTCCTGTAGTGGAGTAACATCTTACTTTCCGCGTTTGAGTAAGAACTAAGACTTGACTAAATGACTTGAAAATTTTGTGTATTCTTGTTTGTCACCCATGACAATGGGTTTAGTGATTTTCCTGATTGGTCCATTTGTTATTATGGCAGGTTAATATTTTTTCCCACTGTCCCTCTTGGTTCCAAGGTTTTTTAGTTTAATCCTAAGGGGAATATTGGTAAAACTTAGGATTAAGCTAAAATATTGATATGTATCCATTGATAGCTAGTTGCTATCAATGACCATTTTTCCCACTGTCCCCCTAGGTGAGCAGTATCTGCGCGTGCCGCGGCGCGGTGCTGGTGGGGACAGCGGCTGGCTGCGTGCTGCTCACCGACACGGCGCTGCGGCCGCTCGCCGTGTGCCGCCCTTACGAGACGCAGGTGAGTCCGTGTGCCGGCCTTACGAGACGCAGGTGAGTCCGTGTGCCGCCCTTACGAGACGCAGGTGAGTCCGTGTGCCGCCCTTACGAGACGCAGGTGAGTCAGTTGACATGCGGCAGTCAGAGCGGGCGGACGTGTGCGACGTGTGAATGGCGTCGCGGGAAGATAGGGTTAAATAAAATATCAAATATTTTGTGTGGTATTTCTTCAACAGGAAAATCTCCGTACAATTAGATCCGTTTTTAAGTTATTGCATAGCTTTCGGTACGATCTTGTAAATGCACCAATTTTTAAGCTATTGCATAGCTTTTATCGCGGGCTTTGAGCTGAATGAAGAAATTTCGTAACAAAAAAAACCTAACACCCCCCACTCCGCCTACCATGGCAACGTGGTAAAAAATAAAAAAATAATTATAATTGCATAAGTTGATAAAAATGCTATGCAATAGCTTTACCGCGGCAGTCTCCGAGTGCCGTTCGTTTTTTTTTATGTTTGTTTTAGGTTTATGACTAGACAACCTTCAGCAATTTGATTTGACTTTCTCCAGGTACAAATGATCGTGGCTCTGAACCCTCGGAATGATGAAGAGGATCCGATGGTGGCCACCTTCGGAGCTGGATACCGACCGCTGCTACAGAGATATGCACCCTTACCGGTGAGTGAACACTCGCGACACTTGAACACATGGAAAAGTAGTCTGGAAGAGATCGCCATAAGCGATAAGGCCGCCCTTTGTTCCGTCTAGTTTTTAAGATGTTCGTGTTGTTCGTTTTTTTTTGTATACATATTTGTATATGTAGTAAAAAAAAGCCTCTAAGAACACATGGTGTGTGTGTTCTTGGAGGCTTTTTTTTATAGGCGTTTTTTGAAAAAAAAACTTCGTATCTTAGTATATTTTTGTTGTAAAATCTCTAAATGACAATGAGTTGAAACTTGTTTCACTGTTTCATTTGCTTGTGCATTTAATTTAAAAAAATATATAATTGACTAGCTGACCCGGCTTACTTCGAAACGCCATCGCTCATATTGAAAAAAAAAAGAATTGCCAGGAGCGAAAAACATACCGATTTGAGCAGTGAAAAAATACTAATCCTGTAAAATGTAATGCTACTAGCGAGCTGGTCACCATAGTACAACATGCGACATATGTTTCAGAACAACAACAACACGCAACAACAACTGGACGGCAACTACTGTTTGTTGTGGCGCGCGCAACATTGGCTGCCCGACTAGACATGCTGTGAAACGTTGACCAACAAACTGCAAGACGTAGGGACAAACATAGCCCCCATTTTACATGTGGGGGGGTTTATTGTATTATTAGAATTGTCTGAAATTTCATTAAAACTTCATTGCAATTTGCAAATGATACACCAAAAATAAAACTGTAACTTGAAACTGAACTGCAATCGATACCTTATTGACTCAATAATGTATGGCAAACGGAATTCTTCCAAGAAAATTCGAAAAAAAACAACCATTTCTGGCTTAATCTAAGCTAAATAGGGTTGTTTATAATATATTTACTAGTTATTATTTATCTTATCTATCACAGATAACAGATACTTTGTTCAATCTCTGGTAGTAGATAGATCAAAGTTTTACACGAAAAACGCTTAATTTAGAACAAAATGAAGTTATTATAGTAAACATTTATTTATTTATTTTTACAACTGCTGCCAATGTAGCAGATTTCAAATAAACAAGAGGAAAATGTAATTAAGTTATTAATTTTTCATCTGCCACCTTGGTCTATGAGGAATATAAATATTAGACATTCTCGTTTACCACCGTCGTTGATGGGGAAGTAGGAATAGATGGGGGGGGGGGGGGGGGTATTGCTACCTTTAGTGGAGCAACTTGGATTTGGTCTCGTTTTAGAAATACATGACAGACTTTTCTCTAGTATTTAATATAATAATATTACAAACATTTAGTGAATTTTATAGAATGCCTTAACGCATAAAATGCTGTTTGTTTTACTTCTGTCCAAAACAAATATTTAATATAAAAAGTCAATATCTAAGGTTTTGTAAATAAACATAATTATGAAATGCATATATGTAACGAAAAGCAAATCTACGCATTTCATATGTTTATTGTGAGTAACGTGTGATGGCCGACAATTGGTTGGTACAGTTACCATCAAAAGTCGATTACCACATTCGAATTTTGAAAATCGCTATACCTCATAATCATGGGAAAACAGAACAATCATTCCCTACCTTTTCTTTTATTTTCAGAATGTTTGTTCTGCATTGACACCCTACAAATAAGATGTATAGCGATTTAGAAAATCTGAATGCGTTAATTGAATTTTGATGCTAAGCTACAAGTACCTACGCTCACCCGGGCGGGAAAGAGTCGTAAGTTCGAATCTTACGGTGCAATTTTAATTTGGGACATGCATTTTTTCCTACAAAAAAATATATTTTTTGTTGTGATCTGTATTCGTTTAGGAATCTCATGTAATTTGTGATAAAATGTGCAGCTTTTATACCACAACGAAAAATATTTATTCGTTGCCCAACGTGCTCTTGCGCTGGTAAGATATTTTAATTGTTTTTTGGAGTACCTTAAGTCTTAATTACTCGATGAAGGGTTCAGTGATACTCAATGTCAAAGACCAAACACACGGTGTCGATCTCCAAGCTATTATTCTAAACCAGGCCAATAAACCGATACCGCCAGGCTAGCAAATAAGTGCCATTGACCACCGGGGTGGAGGCTGGTAACAAAATTAGGGGTGGCAAATGGAAATATACGCCCCTAATTTAGCCTAGTAAATAAGTTCCATTGGCCCTCGGGGTGGCGGCAGGTAACAAAATTGGGGGTGGCAGATGGGAATATACGCCAGTAATCCAGTGAAAAGCATAGTTCGATCCCGCGATGTCTTTTTACTTGCTCACTGGACTAGTTTAGTGGACATCGATACCGTGAGGATGGTACATTAGTCTTCAAAAAATATTCAATAGACTTTTATCGTAGGTGGTTACTGTATGAAAATTTATGAATAGTAAGAAATACTAAATTGTTACAACTATTTAAGGGGTATATACGAGTTAAAGTCAAAATCCCTGGCGGGCTCATCGAAAAATATTGATGACAGTATAGTCAGGTAAGACCGGATACGGGGGAAGGCCGTATGAGTCAAATATGTCCCAAAATAGTTGACTTAAATGACATTTCAACAGCCAGGTGCAACATATCGACGCGGGGTGAAATTTGCTCTTGTGACTAACCTTAAAAAAATGTGAGCCGTCACAGGACGTGTGGCGAGTATGTTGTTGTTTTTTTTGTTTGTATTGTAGGTGAAATTGTTTCCTACGTTTTAGTGGAGTTTCAAGAAAAAAACTTCATATTGTTTCATAGCCTATCTACCTACACTGTAGACAAAAACTGTTTTGGCTAAATATGAATAGGCAATACGCTTCGACATATTTGTCTGGAAACTGCACTAAAATGTAGGAAACAATGTCACCTATTATCCATACATAAAAAACAACGAATTTCCCTCGTGAAATAATCAACAATGTTCGATTAACCCGACATGGATTTTGAGTTTAGCTAGTATATACCTATACTCTATGTCTGAGTCTTAGATCAAAAGTGTAAACGAGAAACTCATACATTATGTCAAAGTGACAGCTCTTTATTTACTTTTTCCTTTGAAATTGACAATTCTTTGTTTACATCTTTGATCTGAGATTCTGAAATAGAGTATACCTCTGAATATTTACGTGTCAAATATAAACCAAAGAATATAATAGTAAACTACATTATTATCAATGATGAAGTTTTTTTATTTATTTTCGACTAGTTCACCGATAGGTAGGTACATTTATTTGGTTCATTATTGGTCGCGAGGGGACTCGACCTGGGAAAATGTAAATATATTGAAGGCTTTAGAGAGATCTTCTTTCGCAATTTCGGTTTTAGAATAGTTACTTATACTTGAGATGTAAATAAAACTTCATGTACAATTCACACATTTTATTATTTAAAAGAACAATATTTACAGAATAATAACGAGTAAATACATCTTTATATTATTATTATCAGTGATCGGAATTAGGTGGGTAATATTATTTACCTATAGTTTGAAGAACAGACACAAAAAAGTGAAGACTTCCTTACGAATAAAATATTTTCCATACGGCTTTGGGATATTTTTAATATTGTAAATGTTATGAGGTAAATCAATAAATAAAATACAGTTAATTAATTGAATTCTTTTTCCTTATTGATCCTTGACTTGCATTGTCCTACTGAATAAATGAGACTTTGAATTCGATTGTTTTTAAACAATAAAAATAATCTATACTGTTGTTTTTTTTTAAGAATCAGAAAATGAATTCGATGGTTCTTTTACTGTATTAATTTTAGTTGTACCTATGTTATACTAATATTCTAAAACCCAGGATTTTAGTCCCGAAAAAATATGTAGGCATAAAGCGTCTCAATTTTGTCTCTGTTATTTTTCCAACTTTAGGTATTTTACGTCACCTAATTCCGATCACTGATTAAGTAATTAAACTTAATTATAATATTTTCATACATTTTCATTTTGCATTTTTTCGCAACGCAGGATAGGTATAATAAATAATAATAAATAGCTTACTTTATTACTCTTTGACTTCAATAAAGTGAATTAAAAAAAATAAAAAGCAAGCACTGACTCGGAATTTCGTACCAAAATACCTACTATGGTACAAAATACAAATAAACCAAGCTATCGTACGTAATTTAAGCATACATTTTTAATAATTTAGAATGTGTGCGTAAATAATTATAACACCCCTCTTTTTCCGTCGGGGGTTAAAAAGGGTAAAGTGCGGCTTTGTGGTGAGTACATTTTCTATTTTATATATCCTAACGGCTAAGATTATTGGGTGTTTACTATGTGAGTATTTAAGTATATTTGTTTGTTGCTTAAATCAATATAATTGTTAGTTTCGGGTAAATTGATGCTTGCCGCTTACCCCAAAGCCGCACTTACCCCAGGTTACCTTATTTGCAGGATTTTTGATGATTTAAAAAAGAAATCTATGTAAGTACCTACTACTAATTTCATAAAATGTTAAGAAAATAAATAATGTAAGTTTGAGACAACTCAAGCAAAATATTTCTCCTGCCCCGCACGACCGGAAATTTTCAGAAAAAAAACCTCACAAAAAATGACAATAAATAAATAAATAAATAAATTCTGTGAACAACACACAGCGCCATCTAGCCCCGTGGTAAGCGACTAAGCTTGTGTTACGGTGACTAGACAACGGATATAATACTTATATTTATTTTTCTTGTGTAAATACATACATATTATACATAGAGGGACACCCAGACCAGACACAAATATTTATTCTATAAGCATAAATACTTGCACCCGGCGGGAATCGAACCCGCAACCTCCTGCATTGCAGTCGCGCTTTCGCACGACGCGCCACAGAGGTCGACAATGTGTTGGCACACGATTTTTTTTCGATTGTCGCTGAAAATAAAGTCTTACCATTTACGGCCGTTTCTGGTTAGCCATCCAGCTCTAATAAAACTGAAGGAATAAAATACTGATAAATTAGATTATAGTCAGTTAAGTTAGTCAGTCAGAAGACCGTATGACTCAAATACCTGTCAAAATAGGTGGCATTGCAACTGCCGCGTGCTACAGATCGGTGCGGGGTGAATTGCTTTTGTGAACACCGCTGCACCATAGCTCACACTATAAAAAATATCTGAGTCTAATACATATTTGAGTCATACGGTTCCCTCGTATCCGATTTTACCTGACTATACATAGAGTATTATTGTCAATGACAAGATGTTCTAAAACATGTTTAAGTAATTTCTAAATGCATTAAATCATCAAAAACACCGGTATCAATCTCTCTTCGCCTCCAACTGTTTGATTCTGGCGGGAACTTGAACTGCTGGTAGATCGACGCTGTTAGCGCGCCGGCGGCCATTTTGAACGCCATTTTGTTTATCAGATGACAGTTCCGGAAGCGGACATGTTCGTTTACGGATCATGTCCGGTGTACGGTAACCTGATAAATATTGAATTTATTAATTATCATTCTGCGGGAATATCAGGATAAAATACTAACAGGGAAAGTTAAATAAAAGCTAAAGGTTTAATAAAAAAATAGAGTAGATATGTGTTATACTAGGTATTTGGCTATCTACGTACTGAGTTTCATCGCAATCGGTTCACCGATTTTTGCGTGAAGGCGAAACAACCACATCTCAACAAATATTATAAAGCGTGAAGAGTTTGTTTCTTTGAACGCGCTAATCTCAGGAACCGCTGGTCCGATTTGAAAAAATATTTCAGTGTTGGATAGTCCATTTATTGAGGAAGGCTATATTATATAACTACTCAAAGACCTTTATAATAATTACTTAGTACCTACCTAAGTACAGTACATTGCCGATTATCCGAACTAATTGGGAGACATGGGTGTTCAGAAAACCGGTTTATTCGGATAATCGAACTATATACAATTAGGTATGTATTTGTTTTTAGCTTTAAATGTAAGTTATAAATATTAATTTTGTGCTCTTAAAACGACCAGCGTGTATCTAAGCTCTATTTACAACAGAACAATGTTTATTTTTAAATTGAAATCTAAGTAAGTCACTTAGGTAGGACTTACCTAGTGGTAGGTAATTAAAAAAATAAGAAGATTATTTCGCGATAGAAGAATGAAGCATTTTAGACAGAAAATAAGAGTATAGGTATTTACAAAGAACTAACAGTTTTGCACAACATTTTTATTACGAAGAACAAGGAACATCTTATTTTTATTAAACAGTCTATCCGCCGCACCGCACTCAGAGAAGTTGGTTATTTAAACTATTAAGTAGATACTTAGTAAAAATTTTAAAAGAAAATCTTTAGGTAGGTACTTAATGAAAGTTTAAGTAACCATGCAGCCGTATGTGTGTGTAAACTTTGACTTTTAATTATCTTTGAAGGGATGTTTGCCAATCAATATTACCCATATTTACTGTCAATTAATATAGGTACAATACTGTCGGCGGATCTAGGCCCGTCTGAAGTTAGGCTCTCCGAAAATTGTTGTCCCCATATTCCCGCGGGATCGGCACTTATGCGGGTGAAAATATGAATGTTGTAAAAGATGTGTCATGTTGTACTATCTGTAAAGTTAGAGCTGATTTACATTGGCTCATGGCGGGAATATGGGGACAACAATTTTCGTAAAGCCTAACTTCAGACGGGCCTAGATCCGCCGACAGTATTGTACCCATATTGACTGTCAATTTAATATACCCCATACTGACTGCCGATCAATATACCCATATTGACTGCCAATCGATATACCCATATTGACTGCCGATGAATATAGTAGGTAACTTACCTACCCATATTGATTTGCCAATACATATACCCAATACTTACCCATATTTATTGCCCATTGAATTAGCCATATTTATTGACAAAGGTCAACTGGTGACAAATTTACAAATATATTTCTCTTTCAAAATCTTAAAAATCATCCTTGTTTTACGTAAAACAAAAAACAGATCACATGCTTTTTGGTAAAAACTTTTACCTGTCCTGTCATATGGGATTTACTAAAAAATAAATAAATATAATAAAATAATATTATAGGGGTTCCTATAAAAAGTAATTATTTAAGTAGGTAATTAATAAAATGGATAAGATATTTTAAGCTGAATAGGTAGTTATTTTAAAAAGTACCTATATCAATATGATGAAAAATTAAATATATATTTTATATTACCTATTTTTTATATTAGGTATGTTTACTTGTATGACCAGAGAGACCATAAAGGGGTAATCTGACGTTTTGGTCCTTTTTTCCTATTTGACATGATTTCTTTAGGTACCTACTCCTGTCTCAGAATCTTAGATCAAAAATGTAAACAAAGAACTATCAATATAAAAGGAAAAGTAATAAAAGAGTTGTCACTTTCAAATAAATGTAAGAGTTTTTTGTTTACATTTTTTAAATTAAACTTTTTTCCGGTTTTAATCGTACAACGTCTCTGCTTCAGGATTAACTGAACGTTGAGCATTGAAACAATGCTTAAATTAGCAAACACCACGCGATTAAAACTGAAAAATGAGTTTACCAAATTTCATTTTTGATTCAAGCTTCAGACAGAATAAAGTAACAAATAGCTTAACTAAGAAGAACATCAAAAGCAGTACAGAATGCTCACCTCCTTCCCTCACATACCCTTCCGTCGCGACTCGAGCTCCGCCTGCACCTCGCAGCCGTCCGCGCGAGTGCGCGCGCCCAGCTTCGGAGAGCTGGAAGTAAAGGGTGTCTCTTCTGAAGTTTTCTTCTCAATAGCCCTAACCATTTGTGTAATAAAGTGTAATAGCGGAAATTCTGACTGTCTTTTCGAACCGGTTACCGGCATCGTCACATACCCACACAAAATTGTGACGTAGTTTATCTAGTAGGATCTTCATCTTCTTTTCGTGTAATAGAGTGTGTCTGACCTAATGATAGAGTTGTCCGATCGCCCTAACCCCTCTATCAAGTTAGGATTAACGACTGCTGTCAGGGATAACAACTATTAGGGCGACCTGAAAACTCTATCATTAGGTGACACACCATTATACGAAAGGAGTTACAAGACTTTCTGTAATTCTTTACAATATACTTACAAATGAATCACTTACAATAAAATGTCAAAATAAATTAAACAATGTCAATTAAATTTGACCCGGCGCAAAGGGCCGAGAATGCTAGTAGCATTGCCTCTCTGTATGGCAATGGCCAACCTTGCAAGACCCCTATCACTAAGACGGCGCGGCGGCCAATTGACCTGACAAACCTCAAACGGCACGAACAAATATTCCGCCAGCAGGGGAGCATATAGTAGAAGATTAACATGAAAATAGTCAGGTACCTCTGTTCAACAAGTATCTTGGTGAGCCTGGCCACCTCTCCCCTCAGTTGGTGCAGCTCCTTGTCCTTGACGCGCGCCTCTTGTTCAGCTGACTTCTCGCGCGCCATGAGCCGGCCGCGGATGTCGTCGAAACTGGTGGGAAACGAATACATTTATTAACTCGTTGTTTCCGCAAGGAGAGGGCCATGTAGAAGACAGCCACTGCAAAACCGGAACCGAAGGAGGAGGTTGAACCGAATCTAGCATTTGGGGACACGATCTAAACTCTTTCTCGTTCTATATAAAACAAATCCCTGACGGTTGCTCCTCGGAGTGGCCTGACGGTACAGCGGACCCCTCTCTGCATGGTCAAAGTGGCCATAGTCGGGGACGCTATAACATATATAAGAGGTTTTAGTGTTCTGGGTCCCATTGTAAAAGGCTGCGAGGGTGTGACGGGTGGTTATGGTATTTGTCAGGGCCCGGCTGCCATCCGTAAGACCGCGTCAGCAGGCCCCGGGGGCCCTTTTCGCAAGTAAAGGCTGTGTGGAAGACAACTACAATAAAAATCACCACGGCTCTTGGTGGTAAACACGGGGCAGTTACCGTGTGGTTTACCACCAAACCCTCCGAAACAACTGATCTACATAATAATATGTTATATTTCCCAACTTTCAAGGGTTCCCAACTATAGCCAAACTTTGGGCACCCAGGCGGGGTCCGCTGTACCGTCAGGCCACACCCAGGAGTAACCGTCTGGATCAGTTACAGACAGATCGTGTCCCCAAACGCTAGTGTTCGGTTCTCTATAAAGAAAAGCTGAATCGTGCCCAAGTGACACTACCTGTCGTCCCCGACCCCGAGACAGTGGGCCTGAACGGTGGGCCAGATAGGCCTGAGTTGTCAGGGTTGGTGGATATTGTCCGTGTGGAATTTCCCGTTGTCTCCGACTTTGCAAAGGGACACCTGGGGTTTAGTTGGTAAACCTATGGCAGGCAATCAAACACACCGGTCCACTTTCCTCCAAACTTGGCCTGACTATGCATAAGGTGCATATCAAGTTTTTTTTAAATCACGTGATACGAGGTTCCTCGCCGTTTCAGCTGATCACCTATAAAACGTATAGCTTATAGGCATACTCACAGTTTCCGCAAACAGGCACACTTCCTCGTTAGATGCTCTATCTGTTCCTTCGAAGCTCTCTCGACCTGCCTCAGCTTGGTTGTATCCTCGGATCTCTTCTCTCGCAACTCTTTCTCTCTCGCCAGCGCTTCTCTAAGTTAGTTGGAATGGACTCATTAGAATCGACTTCAAAATTGGAATTTGGAATTGTATTTTTAGATAAATTTTGATGGTTTGCGTGCATTGGTCAGTTTTGTTTTTAATATAGTAAGGAGTGTGTTTGTGTAGGTATCTATATTATAAAGAATGTACTGACTGGCTGATATCAACTCAGCCTAAAAGAACGCACTGCGATTAAACGCAAGCGGTTTCCGAATAGCTGAAAACGCAAAATCAGTCATTGAAAAAAACGCTAATGCGTGGGCTCGTATAGAAAGCTATGTGTTGCATTTTTTTGCGGTTTCAGATCAACGGGAATACGCAGGCGTTTAATCGCAGTGCGTACACGCTCCAACTGCTGGTTGGTTCTAGAAGGATGAAATTTGGAGGGTGAGTTCTTTGTGATGTGTAATGTAATCTACTGAGAAAGTGTTTTTCGTAACTATCACGGGGTCGGAAACTACTTCAACTTTTTTCTTAATTGTGCTGTAGGTGTGGGCTGTTTTAGGTGGGTCCGTAACTTAGTTTCGAAAGTCTTATGTTCGAATAACGAAATATCGACTGAATGATTGTTCTAATGAGCTTTATTGCGAAACAATCTTTTGTCGACAAACGTTGTATCGACGAATATTTTATTAATCGATGGTTTGAAGATTGATCTCCAAAATGTTCAATTCCTAAAATGTTTGACAGCTGTCAAAATTAAATCGTCAATATCTCGGAAACCACTGATCCTAGACCACTAGTCCCTTTGCAAAAATAACAGGGCTCTTCGCGATCTACATTCCGGATGACAGCATCTTCGAAAACACTGACCCTAGACCACTAGTTCCTTGGCATAATGATAGTGCTCTTTAAAATCTTCATTTTGGATGACAGCTGTCAAACTTAAAACGTCAATATCTCGGAAACTAATGACCCCAGACCACTACTTCCTTAGCAAAGTGATAGAGCTCTTCAAAATCTTCATTTTGGATGACAGCTGTTAAACTTAAAACGTCAACATCTCGGAAACCACTGATCCTAGACCACTAGACCCGTTTTAGGTAAAGTGTCAGTGTAAAAAGTGTAATAGTGTAGTTTTCAGGTTAAAAGTGACCAATACACACGGCAATAACCAATGGGGAACTTACCCTATAGGCCGAATAGGTTGCTCTTTTTGAAGTCGATAGAAAAGGGATCAAACGTTTAGTTTTTCGTAAGTTCGTAAGGCTAAGGACTTGTCTCTTTTGGATAAATTAGCGGGAAACCGGGACAAGCTTCAAACTTTTTTGAAAATATCGCTCTCCTAGAGCGATAGTGTCACAACTTATAAATGTGAGTTTTTCAGTAGGTTTAAAAAGTTTACATTCAAATTAATATGTAAAGTAGGTACCTATAGGCTATAAAACATTGCGTATCTTCGAATTTGTAACTTTTTGGTAAAAATAAGACTTCTTCTTTATTGTGGAAAAGTTGTTTTATTGAATTTAGATAATTCGAACAGTCCTTTATATAAAAACGACAGTACATATGTACCCATTTATTGTATAAAACATATAAAAGTAAAAAAAATGATCATTATATCGATTACCATGAAAACAATAATAATTTACAAAAATGTTGAGCAAAGAATGATTTTTTCATCTAAATCTAATGAAAGTATAATGAGTCTTATTATTTTTTATTAAGATACAAAACTTCAATTTTAACTTAGCTACGCTATATTATATGTTCCTTTTTTTATTTTTTTGTATAATTGGCACCCCAAATAACCTAAGTATACGAAAATCAATTTTTAATACCTATCAAATTTTACTGTACCTACGTGTACGTACTACTGACCAAAACCCGATAATATTAATTTGCAGTCCTAAGATAGTCTGAAAGTAAATTGTGGATTTTGTTCAAATTTTCGTCAAAAATTTGAATAAATCCAAAGTAAAACAAAAAAAAACAAAATGCACTTATTAAAAACTTGACCTTTGAGTTAGAGTTGCCAAATAACTCTAAGGAGCAAATTCGCCATTGTATTTTGCAACTCTGTTATCAACTTGATAAATAATGTTTTTGATTCTAATTTCAGTGCCAGTTCACAACAAAGCCTGCAAAACTACAATCCTTCACTACTTAGGTGAGATGAGGTTGAGTACAAGCCTGCTTTTTCTGAACATTATAAGAACTTTTCCTAACGTAGATGCGAAAAACTGTCTGAAAAACACACCGTGTCTGAAATCGCCATTAATCATTGTAGCAAATTTATGCATCAAAGTGACTCATAGTAATAAAGTTATCACATGTTCCTTGTAACATCAACTGTTTGAACGCCAAATACGTAGGTGCATTGACGTAATATGTACCAATTCATTTTATAATAAACAAAATAATGTTGCCTGTGAAAACAAATAAATCATAGTTAGGTAGATAGTACACCTATACATACCTACATAATATCTATATTTTTGAATATCTACATTTTATCGTCTTGCATAAAATGGTGCTATTAAGAGGATAGTCTCCATTCTCTTTCTCCATACAAACGTAGTTTAAATTTTCCTCCCTGGATAAAGACATTAGAGCAAATATGTTTATGCCATAAAACTTATATCTGTCATGACTATGCATCTACCTTTTTATTTTTTTGATTTTTTATTATTATTTTAATTAGAAAATAAAAAAAATTAAAAAGGTAGATGCATTGTCATGACAGATATAGGTTTTATGGCATAAACATATTTGCTCTAATGTCTTTATCCAGGGAGGAAAATGTAAACTACGTTTGTATGGAGAAACAGAATGGAGACTATCCTCTTAATAATAAATTAATCCATATTCCATACACCTACGTAATTTAGACAAATAAAAAGACGACAAAATTATTAATACACTTTTTAAACTAACACGATTTCCATACACCATTCAATATTATTAGATCGCGTTATAAGTACCTAATCAATGTTTCGGCAAACGGGTCACACCGGCCGTGGTCGCGAGAAGACTCTCAAAAATTAATAATGCTTACTAATAGGGTGCCAATAATGAACAATAAATAACAATTCACTTACCTAGTAAAAATAACCGTATTAAAATTGAAGTTTTATTTCTTAAGACCTATTGCAGCTTGCATTGTAGCGTATGTCTCAGTCCAACATGGCAGTATTTTAATTAAGCTCACAGCAAAGGAGTATCTACACCTAATTACTAGTGTGTGCCTATTATTATGTGGAATTAGGGGGAAATGATTCAATTAAAATATAAATTAACAAAATTAGGTAGGTTATACATAGGTACATAATTCAAATTTAACAAATTAATTGATCGAGAAATAGGCCCTAAAAATTATGAAATGGATCATTTTACCCTAAGCTGTTATGTTAGACAGGAAAAATACTTAGGGAGGTGTTTTTATGGATGCCTTTAGAGGAAAGTCTACATACTCTTTTCTCCATAAAAACTTTAAAACGTGGTCGACTGTTTCCTCCCTGGATAAAGACATTAGAGGAAATGTGTTCAAGCCATCAAACTTATATCTGCCATAACCATGCCTCCACGTGATCTTTTCATATAAAAAAAATAAATAATGTATTTATTGCATTATTTTTTACTACAAACCAAAAACCAAACAGCCTAGGACGGCAAAAGGTACAAGCTTAGCATCTACACAGCGCTGGTGTTCAACGCTGGTGATATTCCATTTTTCTGAATTTTATTTCAATTCTAAACAGAAAAAAAAAAAAAAAAAACAAAGGGACATGGTCATGGCAGATAATAGGTTTTATGGCAGAAACATATTTCCTCTAATATTTTTATCCAGGGAGAAAACAGTCGAGTACGTTTATATGGGGAACGAGCAGTTATCCTTTCCTTTTAACTGTTAGTTAAGCGTAGGTTTAAGCTAGGACTAGTATAAAAGTTAAATGTGTGTGTGTAAGTTGTTTTATGTTATAATAATATACAAAAAAATTGTACAACTTAACAATAATGTAGAAAATTGAGTTTGCAGATGTACACCTAGATGGGTGGTATAAAATTTGGTTTCTTTTTGTTATTTCATTTCTTATTAGTCATAGGTTGTCTGGTATAGATAAAGAGAGCGAGCGTGATGAGAAACGCAGCGAGAGTGAGACGGATAGAGCCGGTGATGAAGCAGGCGCTGATCGTCAGTATCACTCCCAAACTGCAACTGTGGGTAGTTTGCAAAACTTTAAACCTACACACATTATACCTGGACTGGTCTCTATTAGAGACTAGAAGGAGAAAGGTCCCATGATAGTGATCCATTTCAAACTCGTCTCTGACGACGAGACGAGCCAGTTCCAAACGTCAAACTGTTCGGGAACATTACTCACACACCTTTAGAAGAGAAGGATCAAAATTTGACCGTTGTTGCCAAAGTACCCCCCATCTAGCTAGATTCTAGATAATCTAAGGTACTCGTTATTATTATAGACTAGTTGGGTCCCGCGGTTTTACCCGCGTAAGTCCCGATCCCGTGGGAGTTTTGAAAAATCCTCTTACTATCTAAATTTCAGCTCTAAAAGAACACACTTTCCAAATTTCAGTTCTGTACTTTCAGCTATTTAGGCTATTATTGACCCATTAGTCAGTTGGGACAAAGCATTTTATAAATTGGTATAGATGAAAAATGTTGTCAGTCTGTTCGTATCTTAGATGCTAAACGATGCTAATACTGAATCGTTTTCAATGAAATTTGGTATGAAACTTCTGAAATGAGATCTCTTCTCCATTCATATATTCGAAACACCAATTATTTTATTTCAAATCCAAATTACAAATAATAATACAGGGACACCGTTATATGCATTTCTAAAAAAACCTTGCGTCATTCCGAATTATAGTTAATTTATAATTTGGTGCCGAAACCCAGGAGATTATTAAAAGCTTTGGATTTTTAACGTCTTAGGCACTAAATCTAATAGCGTAGGTGTGCCATGCACTGCGCCATTGCTGTTATTTAATGTAATAGTGGTTTAATAACCGTTCCATAAACCATTGTAGTTGAATAAAATTCCAAATTTTAATATAGCAAGTGCGTATTGTACCGTTAGTGCTAGCTAATGTCCTAAAGAACTTACTACTGTGGATAATATTAGATACTAGCAGCTCCCCGCGGTTTCACCCGCATAAGTCCCGATCCCGTAGGAATATCGGGATCAAAAATAGCCTATAACCTTCCTCAATAAATGGACTATCCAACGCCGAAAGAATTTTTCAAATCGGACCAGTGGTTCCTAAGATTAGCGCGTTCAAACAAACAAACAAAAAAACAAACAAACTCTTCCGCTTTATAATAGTAATAAGTACCTATAGATAAGTCTAAAATTTGAACAGAATTGATTTTGGAGATTCGGAATTAACTACTGTGGAAAATTTTCGAGACAAAATTAATTTTGAAGATTCGGAATTAACTTCTGTGGAAAATTTTGGGTCAAAATTTGAACAAAATTGATTTAGGGGATTCAAGTCAAGTCAACGTGATTAAGTCTTACTTTGAAAACATGACCTCTGGGTAGCCAATAGTTTAGTGGGCACTACTAACCAGAAATAATTAATGTACGTTTGTGACTAGTAAATGTGACGATGTCTTCTATGTAGGCAAACGTGATACATCTTAGACATCTCGTGAGATAGTGGTCAAACAGACACTGGTCAGACAAACAGTTTTTGCGTCTGGTTCTAGGCGACTTTTGGAAATTCACACTTTTTTTAAACTATCGAAGTTATGTTTGACTGGAAAAACAGATGTTTTGAAAGTAATACAAATAGATAATGTTTTAGAATAGACAAAACAAAAAAACTACTAAGAATATTTGACGTTTAATTTTAAGAAATAAAAAATAGCCGATTTAAGAAATAGCCGATTTTTAGCATTTACAGGCTACTTTTAAGTCAAAATTCTCACGGGATCAGTAGATGCGCTTAGTGAGAGAAATTCTGTGAATATAAAATCTATGCCTATTTTGAATTTTATCTAGTTTACATAAAATAATTACGAATCACACGCTGTTTTGGACTTTTTCTCATTCACCTGAGTTTTTAATAAAATACTGCCTTTTGGACGTCTTCAAGCTGATTAAAATGACGCGAATTTCTATGTAGGTAGCTATGTTTGTATGATAGTGTAGGTTAGCACGACATGGTATATTACATGGAACATGCAGTGGTAGCAAAAATTTGTCCAAAAGACAATATCTTTATTAATTATTAAAAACAAGTGATCCTTTTTTACCTTTTGAGGTACGGTCCCTTAAAAATACTTATATTAGTCTTCTATTACCAGAATTATTAGGTAGGTATTGGATCAAAATTTTCGCTACCAATTTTATTTGGATGTGAAAATGGAGAGCAGCCAGTACCTTCGCATACTAATTTATAATAAAAGACACTAAGAACTTCTTTTCTTTTTAACTATTTTTGTTCTTACACAAAAATACTGGCTGCGGAATCGAATTTCATGCGTAAGCAAGCAAGTCATCAATATAGACCAATGGTTACAAAAGTGAATTTGTTAAAAAAGCTACCACAAACCTCAATTCCTGCTCTGTCACAGCTAAGGTACGTCCACACGCCGCTGCTTTTCCAAGCAAGTTGTCAAAATCACTGGATTTTGAGAACACTTGGGACTTTAGCTCTGCGAATGAGACTTGGTTGTAAGCTTTTGTAATATCCTAGTAAACTGGAATTGCACTATTTTTTTTAACAAATTAAGATAAGTCTTAATTTGTTAAAAAAAATAGTGCAATGTGTAAGATATGTCTTAATTTGTTAAAAAAAATAGTGCAATTCGTTTCTATATGTAGAAATGGAAAATAGCGATATCTTACGTTAAAATTAGAAAAAGGCAGGTTACAACCACTGGAAAGTGGTTACCTGTAGCGTTAGATAGATGGCGTTTAAATAACGAGCTTTAATCGTAAACAAACCAAGGAGGGATGCGCTTCAAGAATTTCACCACTCGAGGCAGTGACTTTCGTGGTACATACCCAAAGACAAGAGTTCAAGGCTCGCCGCAAGTGATATTTTTGATTTTTTCCTTTACAAAATCTCTAAATGACACTTGGATACTGAATTTGTGGTTTAAGACATAGGATGGAATTTCTATAGGAGTAAGAAGATGACAGCGGAAAGTATTTCAAATCTTAAGTGAGAACGGGCCATAGCTGACGCCATTCCGGAACCATTAACTAATAACCTATTATTGTTTTTATTTTTATTGAGTGTGATGTTTTTTCTTTTTTTTGTTTTATTTATTTGTTTACCTGAAATCTCATCAAGCAGTTCCTTTTCCCTCTTGATTCTCTCTTCGTCTCCTTCTTGTCTGCATTCCAACTTCATTCGAGCGAGACAGTTCTCTTTGTCTGTCATAAACTGTTCCCATTGATCTTCTGTAATAATAAATGCGGCAGAAATTATTCTAAAGCCTTTCTCGAGTCTCGTGTGTCAATAGTCAATGTACAATATTTCACGTATTTAGAACCAGCAGTTTTTTTTACACAAGATAGTTGAGCGATATCCTCAGCTATAACCCGGTCGAAGCACCGAAGGTCATATACTACCCTGTTTTAAAAAGTGCTCAAAAACAACGAAGGTCACATATTACCCAATTTTGAATTTCGCGGCTCCGTCGCCTAAACTCTTCTATCCTGCTTTTACTAATTAGAATAGTCGTTTGGAACTATTTCCATCCTTTTCTCAGTTCCTTGACCTTCACGTTCATGTACGCCAACCTAACAAACTTTTCATAGACACGATTTAAAACAATCATGAAATCAGTCGATTGTTCCGGTCAGTTGTGCGATTGAACTGGTGAAAAGCTTGTAAATAAATATTTTTGTACGATGGAATGTTTTGTTTTGTTGTTTTTTTCTTTAGTTTGTATCTATTTACACATTAAAGCCAAGTTAAACATAGATTATCCCTTCATTTTTAAATTAAACATCATTGTGTACCTAATAGTATTTTTTTTGAAGTTTTACTGAACCATTTTATTACGTAATATGCCTTCATACCCATACAAACTATAAATGTCATTAGAAGCAATAACTCAGCTTAAACAAAAAATATAGACACAAGTAGGGTCTAATAACAACGTTAAGAGTCGTAAGTGGCCTTTAGGTGTCGGATTACATTTAGCCTTTATTAGCCGGTACCCTAGAGACTCAGACTTCTGTCCCGAAAAGGACGGCGCGGCGTTCGAATCTCGGGATGATGAAATCTTTTTATACCATTCCCACTCTTAAAAGCTTATTTTATCCACGCTAAACAGTGAATAAAAACGACTTTTACTCACGCTGTTTGAATTTTGAATTTAGAACACAATTTACTCGTCGTCCATATAACTAAATGCATATACAACCTCCTTGCGTGAAAAAAAACTTGATACAAACTCCTTGCGCTAAGAATAGGTACTCGACATACAAATTCTTTTTAGGGTTCCGTACCCAAAGGATAAAAACGGAACCCTTTTACTGATATTTTGCCGTCTGTCTGTCCGTCTGTCATCAGGCTTTATCTCATAAACTGTGATAGCTAGACAGTTGAAATTTTCACAGTAGATGTATTTCTTTAGCCGCTATAACAACAAATAGATAAAAAAACTTTTATGTGATTTTGACATAAAAACGCAACAATACCGTGATGTATTTTCACCCCTAGCACTTTTTACTATCTAGTGATGAATTGAGACTGGCGCCAGTGGTAAAATAAATTTTAACGTTCGCGTTGCGTTCACGGATTGGTTGCCGAAATTTGTGATAGTGGTACGGAACCTTCGTACGCGACGCGAGTCCGACTCGCACTTGACCGGTTTTTTTCCTCGTAGTCATGGTATAAAGTATAGTATGCAACTCTTGAATAAAGTACGGATTCAGATTGAGGGCCATGAACCACTGGCGTCGCTCAGGATTCTAACACTTGAATCACTCGCTACGCTCGTGATTCAATCATCATGAATCACTCCCTACGGTCGTGATTCAGTCGTTAGAATCCTTCACTTGCTCGTGATTCATCTACGGCCCTCGTATTAAATCCGTCTTTTATTCACTAGTTGCATAATATACTATTATTGATTTAAAGATTTTGTCGAAGACATCGACAAGTTCTGTTTTGATGTTTCACACCTTTCAGGCTTTCCGTGATGGCTCACATTTATTTAGTCCAGTTAAGTTGCTTTTATTGGTTTCTCGTGTTTATTGTGAGGATGTGTAGGCGCCATTATCAGTTAGGTACTTCAGTTTTGATATCTGTACTCCTTACCCATTTCTCTTCTATGCTGATCTTTCAATTTGTTGATTTGCTCGACTCTTTCAGCCACTAGCTTCAGTCTGGTTGTCTCTAGAAGTTGCTTCGCTTCATCTACTTCGGAAGTGGCTTGTTCTTCTACTTCTTTTAATTTATTAGACCATTCTTCCATTAGACGTTCTGGAAGTCAAGGAAGATAATTATTTGAATGGATTTCTATAAGTGGTATGGGTAGACCAAATTAATTAAGAATGTGGCGACTGTTACCATTTCCATACAAACTTAATACCAAAATAAATTACGAAAAATTTAGTTTTCTACCTTAATATCGATATTATTCGGATTAAGATTTTACTTTTAAAGGGTGCCCACCACAAGATTTTCCAAAATATTCATTCGAAATTAAATAAAACGGAGAAACGTTTTTTCATTGAAAAATGTTTCTCCGTTTTATTTGAATGTGGTTAGGTTAAATTTTGGAAGATTTAGTTTAACTAGAAATATTTCACAAAGAGAAAATCTTAAAAAGTTCTCCCATGACAGGATGATGCATTTTCTTCTTGTAAAATATTTATAGTAAAAATCCTCTGAGCAATAAAAACAAAATAAATGTTACATTTTGTTTTATGAAAAAAAAAATGGTTTGAAATAATCTGCAATCGACAGGATTTGAACCTGTAATCCTTACAAATTCGTTGTAATGCGTCTTTCCCCAAGTGCCTAACGCATCGAGATAAAAATATGGACTTGATCTTTTCGTGTGTCCGACTGATCAGTCAGTCTACAACACTGTAGATGATAATAATAATAATAAAAACCATTGGACTGATGAGACGAATCTAACGATACCCTAATTAAAGAAATCCGTTGAGTGGTTAGGAAGATACGAGGGAATAAAGAATATTACAAACATACAAGATAGGCGCGAAAAACATAAAAATTTAAATTACATAGATGTTATAATAGGTATGGAATGAGAAGTAAAATGTTACCTTTATCATCGTCGTATTTCTGGCTCATATTCTCGATGTTGTTCGCGTAGTCAATGTCAGCTTTGTCCAGTAGATGTCGTAACTGCAGTATGTCCCAGTCCGCCTTACTCCGAGCCTCGGCGATGGCGGCTTCGTAGTCACGTTGCTTTGTCGTTAGCTCTTCTTTAAGATTGTCGTACTGGAGAATAAATAATTAATTATAGAACTGGAAATAATTAAGCGATTTTCCCGGTTGCATCCCTCTCGGGAGCCTGGGATCCGGTAAGACCCAAATTATTTGATGTCGGTGCAGTAGGTAAGTCATCATTGACCATACCTTCTGAAAATAGATTTGGCAATATTTTTACAACCGGCCGCCTGCCTGACACCAACTCCCCTAGACCAAGCAGTTTATCTGCCACCGCGCGTGGAGAAATTAATGTTTGCTAGTCTCCCTCAGATCCCTTAATCGCATTTTACAACACCCACGGGAAGATATGGGGTAACCCTATTCTATGCTGGGGATACACAGCAAATACTAGAATACCATTCTGTACGCTGTACCTATGTATTCCTGTGGTATTTCGAAGATATTGTGGACAGATAGAGTCTCTAATGAAAGAGTTTTGCGGATGTTGTCTTTCTTCTTTCTTTCTTTTATATGGATAGATAAAAGAAAGATATAGATAGGTTTATAGATGAACTAGTTTACTCACCCTAGTAGTGACTTCCCTGAGCTTCCTGTCCGCACTGCGCGCCTGCCCCTCCATCTCTCCCCGTAGCTGCGCGAGCGCCGCGCGCGTGCGCTCCGCGTGTGCACGCTCGAGCGTCGCGCGTGTTGACGCCGCGTTTGTTGCGTGTTCTGCGCGGAGCGTGTCTAGGGCGGATGCGTGGTCGGATTGGAGAGTTGTTAGCTTCTGGAATGGTATAGAGAGGTGTACAATTTACTCGTATTCTTGTGTACGTGTGGGGTAATGTTTATTTAGTTTCATATTAATAAATAAATATTGTATTGTATTGTTAAATAGGTCTTTTGAAATTATTATGGATTTTGTATAAATTTTTACCCGACTGCGCGACGCAAAGAAGGGTTATGTGTTTATCAGTCTATGTATGTTTGTATGTTTGTTCCTATGTGGCGCTCCAGAGGCCAAACGGCTAGACCGATTTTGATGATTCGCACGTCAATCGATTCGTCTTAGTCCTGGGAGTGTCACTGAAGACATGACATTTATCAAAATTCAAAATGGCGTCCACCAGCCGCCATATTGTAAAAAAGAAAAATTGTCTGACTATGTCGAGTGGGGTATCGTCGAATAGGTATTTGAAAATCATTCTTAGGTTTCCTTGATCATTTTTCATTTAGTTCAACTATTTGGGATCTACAACGACTTAAAGTTAGTTAAGAAAACAAAAGTTGACTGACTATATCAAGTGGGGTATCGTTGAATAGGTATTCAAAAATCATTGTTAGGTTTCTCTAACCATTTTTCATTAAATGTAACCATTTGGGATCTACAACGGTTTAAAGTTGGTTAGAAATCGTCCATACCTACCTTAGATTACCGCAGCTTACTGAATAATCCTCAACTTAATAACCCTCTCAATGAAATGATGCGATTGCGATTAAAATACAATAAAATTGATTTAATAATACGTCTTGTACCTAATGCTGGCTAAAAAGCGCAAAATAAAAAAATTAAATAAAAAATTAAAAAACCCGCCTGCTTAAAAAAACTTTAAATAAAAACATATACATAATAAAAACTGAAAAGAAAATAAAACAAGTCCAGTAGTCACAGAACATAGCGACTTTAACAGTCGGGACCCATTATTGAAAAGGTATATTATGAGCTGGATTTTAGGTTGTCAATGGGTCCCGACTGTTAAAGTCGCTATGTTCTGTGACTACTGGACTTGTTTTATTTTCTTTTCAGTTTTTATTATGTACCTATATGTTTTTATTTAAAGTTTTTTTAAGCAGGCGGGTTTTTTAAATTTTTATTTATTTGCTCTAGTTTAAGGATTTTCAAAGTTTTTTTTTCATTAAAATTTGTATTACTGGTTTAGGTAATATTATTTATTACACATAGATAATACTTAGGAAAATTTGTACTAATTTAGAAAAAAAAGTGGTTTTTACTCTTAAATTCAATGTCCCTCATCTGGATCTTACCTTTAAATGCATCTCTTCTTTCTCCCTCCCACTCCGCTCCTCTCTCTCCAGCTGCTCCTTCAGTCTATGCAGCTCCAGTTTCAAGGCCTCATCCCTCGTCTCCACTTTCTGCAGTTGTAACGTGAGACACTGCACGTAACGCTGCTCTTCTTTCTCCCTCCCACTCCGCTCCTCTCGTAAGGATCCTAAGGATCTGTCATCTTACCTTTAAATGCATCTCTTCTTTCTCCCTCCCACTCCGCTCCTCTCTCTCCAGCAACTCCTTCAGTCTATGCAGCTCCAGCTTCAAGGCCTCTTCTCTCGTCTCCACTTTCTGCAGTTGTAACGTGAGACACTGCACGGATCGCTGCTGCTCCGACGCCAACCCTCGCAGCTGGGAGAGCTCCACCATGTGAGATGCTGGGATCGGAGGGTGAGACTTTAGCTGGTCTACCGATTCTTTTAGCTGTGGAACATTGCAAACAAATTAATATTCTTCTATTTTTATCAATCAAGAAATTCCGTAACGAAAATAAAACCTAACACCTGCCATGTCGCCATGGCGATATTTTGGTTAAAATAAAAAAATAATTAATTAAATTAAGAATTATAATTGCATAACTTGATAAAAAACGCTATGCAATAGCTTTACCGCGGCAGTCCCCGAGTGCTACACGTTTTTGTTATTTAATTTTTGGTTTTAATCACGTTATTTTAATAAAACTCAGGCGTTTATAAAATGCTTAAGATTATCAATATGAATATTTTATCAATGCTCTACGTTTCGAAGTCTTTGCAGAACTCTTCCTACTCACAGATCCCAAATCCGGGACATTAAATCCAGTCCATTTTTAGGGTTCCGTACCTAAAGGTAAAAGCGGGACCCTATTACTGAGGCTTCGCTGTCTGTCTGTCTGTCTGTCCGTCCGTCCGTCTGTCCGTCTGTCACCAGGCTGTATCTCATGAACCGTAATAGCTAGAAGGTTGAAATTTTCACAGAAGATGTATTTCGGTTGCCGCTACAACAACAAATACTAAAAACAAAAACAAACAATTATTTAAAAGGGGCTCCCATACAACAAACGTGTTTCAAAAATAACAAGGAGTTTCGTACAATGTGAGGTCGCTTCTGATTGGTCAGGACAAATCGAGTTGGTCATCGAATTCAAAATGCCCTATCTGTCAAATATACCAGTCTGCCTTACTTACCAAAGAGTTTCTTTTATGTTTCGATTTTCTTTGTGCCAAGGTTTTTTTTTTTTTGAGTGATTCGGTCGTTTGATGGGAGTAAGAATCGTAGATAAATATTTCATATTATCCTATAAAATTTAAAAATTGGTTGTTGTAAACCATTTTAGGGTTCCGTATCCAATTGTGATAGTGGTACGGAACTCTTTATGCGCGAGTGTCGCACTTGCCCCGTTTTTTTTTTCTTCTTCTCTTTATATTTTCTCTATCTCCATTACCAATCTATTCTCTCTCATCTATCTGCCTATCTTATCCCACTTTCTGCCTCTACATGTATATTATTTCGTATTTTTATATTTTTCCTTCCTCTATTTTCTCTCATATGTCTATCTATCTCTCTCACTCTCACCAGTGTACTCTATCTCTGTCTCACCTGTCGGTTCTCCTTCTCCGCGTCTCTTGCCCGCTTCTCTATCTCTCTCATCTACCACTCGCAGTCCGCTAGTATCCGCTCTCTCACTCTCACCAGTGTACTCTATCTCTGTCTCACCTGTCGGTTCTCCTTCTCCGCGTCTCTTGCCCGCTTCTCTATCTCTCTCATCTACCACTCGCAGTCCGCTAGTATCCGCTCTCTCACTCTCACCAGTGTACTCTATCTCTGTCTCACCTGTCGGTTCTCCTTCTCCGCGTCTCTTGCCCTCTTCTCTATCTCTCTCATCTTCCATTCACAGTCCGCTAGTATTCTCTCTGCTCGCGCCGCTGCCTGTGATCGCGCCGCTTCGTGCGCGAGACGCCATTTTGATGTGTTCGATTCTGCTGTTGATATTGCCTGGAATTAGGATCAAATGTTCAGTAATCAGAAATTTACGATTTTCGCAATAAAGACTAAAGTATTAGCAGCCTCTGTAAATTCCTTCTTGCTTTAAAAAAATACATTTTCTCGAGCTCCTCCGTGTTTCAGAAGCCACGCTAAGCAGTTAGTCCTGTTATCTCTGATAGCAGTCGTTGGTTCAAGTTAGAGACCTAAGGGTGACCTGAAAACCAAAACCAGGTGAGCCACTGCACGAAAAAATGATCCTTCTTGACTCAGCTGTCGGTCGGTCCGTCCGTCCGTCAGTCTGTCACCACACCAGGCTGTATCTCATAAACCGTGATAGCTAGACAGTTATATTCCCGATTAGTATCTTAAATAGCAGTCGTTAGGTCAAGTTAGAGGCCTTAGGCGACCTGACAACTCTAACACTAGGTGAGTCTATAGATACGAAAAGAAGAAAGAGAAAGAACATTAGAAACTCACCTCAAGGGCTTTCTGCTCGCTCGCTACCTTCTCCTGCTCGAGTCGATCTCTGTCTCGCTCTAACGCGAGAACACGTGACTCTAGCTCTCCTTGTCTGGTTAGAGCCTGCTCTAACTCCGTACGGAGCTCACGGACGCATTCCTCTGGAAAAGGCAATTTACAGTTCAGTTTCATAGTTATGGCTTGTCTGCTAGCAATATATGGCAGTTTCACGTGTTTAGTAATTAAACAACGCGTAAGGCTACAATAAAATGGCGACGAATTTGATTGCAACCACACGCATTTATTACTAACAACGCGCTAATTCCGTGTTTGGTATACTGTTGTTCTGATTTCACTACACCTGTTTTCTTTTGCGGAACTAACTTTCTTACTTACAAACCAATCATAATTCTTTACGCATTTAATAGCAGTTGATTATGGCAAAATCTTACTTACAAACGCTACATAAAGTTTATCACTTCGTAAACTTATCGTAAAGTAGCTGTTAAATAAAACTTGAGGGTCATGTTGTTTAAAAATATCGTAACTTTATGTTACAAAACGGCGGATGTTGAACAGCTGATTTTTGTCATTTGCGCAAAAGAACAATGACAAAAATCTTTATTTTGATTGTTAAATATGAAAATATGACAAAAAGAATGAACGATTTCGTTAAAAAATCATCAAAAAATCTGCTATCAGATGCAGTCACACCACATCACTCACCATTCCTGCTACGCAGCTGGTCGCCGAGGTCTGCTGAGCAACTCCTGGCCGCAGACAGTTCCTCCTCGAGGGAGCGACTCCGTTGTCTCACCAGCTCCGACTCCTTGTATCCTGCTGCTATCAGATGCAGTCACACCACATCACTCACCATTCCTGCTCCGCAGCTGGTCGCCGAGGTCTGCTGAGCAACTCCTGGCCGCAGACAGCTCCTCCTCGAGGGAGCGACTCCGTTGTCTCACCAGCTCCGACTCCTTGTATCCTGCTGCTATCAGATGCAGTCACACCACATCACTCACCATTCCTGCTCCGCAGCTGGTCGCCGAGGTCTGCTGAGCAACTCCTGGCCGCAGACAGCTCCTCCTCGAGGGAGCGACTCCGTTGTCTCACCAGCTCCGACTCCTTGTATCCTGCTGCTATCAGATGCAGTCACACCACATCACTCACCATTCCTGCTCCGCAGCTGGTCGCCGAGGTCTGCTGAGCAACTCCTGGCCGCAGACAGCTCCTCCTCGAGGGAGCGACTCCGTTGTCTCACCAGCTCCGACTCCTTGTACGCTGCTGCTAGTTCGCATTTTAATTCTGGAATGTGGAACAAAGTTTTGGTAAACATTATGTTACATGAAAATTAAAAACATTGGGGAAATAATTAATTATTTTTTATATTTTTTTCGGATTACTATTATGTGTCTTAGGACGGATTCGACCAAACTTGGTTAAGTCTTAATAAAAGAATTAATTGACAGTTCAGTTGTAATCCGAAAATATATTCGAAACATGTTCGTATTCGTAAAAAAAACGGCCAAGTGCGAGTCAAACTTGCGCACGTAGGGTTCTCGTTGTATACGGAACCCTAAAAATAGTAACAAGTGTGTCACATATAAAATTGTTCTTAGAATCTTATTACAAAAACAATGAAAAATCAAACAAAAAGCATTATAAAAATAAATCATACTCTACCTAACGTGTTTTAACAACATTTGCCAAATCCTTTGTCCAAATAAAATTCTAAATGCGCGCTAATATTAGATTGCTCGGAGGGAAAGTGCAATGAAACAGTATATGTTTAAAAATAAACTTCTAAAAAGGTCAAGTGCGAGCCATGTGTTCGTGTTTATTGAGATAGGTATTTGCTTGAATGGCGTTCCTGTTAGAAAGTCGGGAAGTTTTGTTTACAAATTATGGGCGATTAAAATAGTTGTTATAGTTAAAATAGTTTAATGAAGGCGTTTGAATAACGAAAGTTTAAATAGGTAAAATTATTATTGACTTACCTAGTTATAGATAATTACGACTATAATACTAGTCTTTAGCGATGTAGTTTTATTGTAGTCGACATTAATGTAGTCGATGTGTCGATAGTCATATCACAAGGAGAAATACCTACATCATCAAAAATCCTCCCATGACAGGTTTCGAACCTGTGGGCCTGTGTCGAACCTGTGTCGAACCTCCCATGACAGATTTCGAACCTTGCCGGGCGAGTGCGCTACCACTGAGCCACACGGGAACCCACGTCACATGGTGAATTTATGATTATGATTTCTCCTTGTTTTGTTTACCGACTTAGGCTCGGTTTGAACGCCATCTACCAGAACAGTTTTTTACAACTATTGACTGAGACATGACATGAGACGTCGTTCTTTCGGCTATTATGGGAGGATTTTTGATGACGTATTTCGCCTTGTAAAATATAAAAATAAAAATGCCTTGAGCAATAAAAACATAAGAAATATTACCTAGGTGGATCAAAATTCGACCGTCGTTGTTATATAATACCTACCCACTTATTCTAACAACGACGTACGATTTTTTATCCGTAATTTTTAGGCGTGTAAACTTAGATGAAAACAAAGTAGTAGATACGGTATATTCTAACATTGCGATTCGAAAAATGAGCCAGAAACACCTAACATGCAAATACCCACCCCCACATAAACATTCCCAATGTCATGTATATGTTATAGGCAATGTGTATAATCCGGCATTGTATAGAATGCCTAGGCATTGTATACATTGCCTAAAACGTTCAGGCAATGTGTATAATACGATTCATTTCATACATTGCCTAGGTATTGAATAAAATGCCCCGAAGCGCATCAGGCAATGTGTATAATGAACGACGGCAGCGGTCGCCGAAGCGCCTTATACTATAAATAAAAACATTATTAACATTTATTTCATATACAGTACGATTTTTATACATCACGCCTTTTTTATTTACAGAATAAGGCGCTTTGGCGACCGCTGCCGCGGCACGCTCGCTTCGCTCGCTCGCCAAAGCGCTGCGTGTAATCATGTTCTAACATTAACCTAACCAAACCAAGCATCGGGATTTTAACTGTAAATATTTTAATATTAGATACCTATTCGAATACGTACCCCCCCAAACCCCCTGCTAATTGCTATCTAACTATCTAAAGCACGGAAAAACTAAACGGAGCACCCCAACTTGGTTAGGTTAGGTTAGGCGCCTTATTCTGTAAATAAAAAAGGCGTGATGTATAAAAATCGAAACGCTGACTACGCAAAAAAACACGTTACATACATTACCTATGCGTCAACCGGCATTCTATACAATGCCTAGGTATTCCATACATTTCCTAGGTAAAGTGTAAAATAGTTTGGACATTCAATATCATTTCACACATTGCCTGAACGACCCCGGCATTCTATACAATACCTAGGAAATGTATAGAATGCCTGCATTATACACATTGCCTATAACATATATACATTGTGCGTCAGCTGACGCAGTTTTATCGTCTCATTTGCCGTGGCTAGGTACCGTATCTGCCCTCTTTTTATCTAAGCGAGTAAATAATTTCCCGACAGTTAGAGCTCGTCCGTCAGAGAGGAGTTTGAAATAGATGACTATCAGGCGACCATTCTCTCATACTGCGGAGTTGTAGTTTAACTTCTAGCCCAACACAATATTTTATTTAAACCCAAAAAGATTATTTCAAACCGATTTCAAAATCAACATTGAAATAAACAACAAAATTACAACATAAATAATAAAACTAGGTTATTTTTTTTAATTCTCCCAGCCCTAGACCACGAGTTTAGTTTGGCATACAGCCAGTATGAATCATGAAGATACGGACGAAACAAAATACAGCTTTCTTGTATCACGCTTGTGAAAAAAGAAAATAATCCGTCTGTGACAAGCTTTGTTTTGTATTGCAAAAAGTGAACGACCGCGCTTTGATTGGTACAAAGACATCATTTTCTTCTTTCGTAATATTTGATGATTTCTTTATTGCTCGCGGCCGTGCGGTTTGGCTATCGGGTTTGGCTCGATGCTGTCTCATAGTTAGAAATACGGAGGTCGGTACAGCAAAAAAGTTTCCACCTTTAGGATGGTGCTCAAAGTTTGAATTTATCTCTTTTTAGTTTCTGTTGTTGAGCTCTACAAGCCCCAACTCCACAAGAACCTTTACTTCACAATCACTAACTCAACATTTTAGCCAAAATATGTTGCTTGGCCGTTTCGCTACCTTGCATCTTAGATTTAAAAAAAAAACTAAAGATACGGTACATAGTCTCGGAAAATGAGACGATAAAACTGCGTCTAGCTGACGCACTAGCCTCAGTCGTATGTCGAACCGTTGCCGCAACAGCACGTGCTGTCACACTGCGATTATCTTTTTGACATACATAAGAATCCTTTTTCCTTATTTACAAAGCCATTTTTATAAACAAACGTTTTTAAATACAATAAGTTTATGAAAATGCATGTAGGTGTTTCTAGCTCATTTTTAGGGTTCCGTACCCAAAGGGTAAAAACGGGACCCTATTACTGAGACTTCGCTGTCTGTCCGTCCGTCTGTCACCAGGCGTATCTCATTAAATATCGAAGCTAAATATTTCACCTTTCCTATGAAATTTAAAAATTATTTTTTTGTAAACAATTTTAGGGTTCCATACCCAATTGTGATAGTGGTACGGAACCCTTCGTGCGCGAGTTTCGCACTTGGCCGGGGTTTTTCGAATACGCAATGTTAGAATATACCGTATCTAATATTTTTGTTTTTATGCATGGGTTGGCCTTGCATGGGTTTTCTGTTAAACATTAGGTAGTTCTTGCGGTAACGAAATGGCCAAGCCACATATTTTGGCTAAGATGTTGAGTTCGTGATTGTGAAGTAAGGTTCTTGTGGAGTTATGGCTTGTAGAGCTCTAAGCTTGGCTCTACGTAACTTTTTAGGGTTCCGTAGCCAAATGGCAAAAAACGGAACCCTTATAGATTCGTCATGTCTGTCTGTCTGTCCGTCTGTCCGTCCGCGTCCGTATGTCACAGCCACTTTTCTCTGAAACTATAAGAGCTATACTGCTGAAACTTGGTAAGTAGATGTATTCTGTGAACCGCATTACGATTTTCACACAAAAATAGAAAAAAATAATGAATTTTTGGGGTTCCCCATAGTAAGAACTGAACCTCATTTTTTTTTTCGTCAAACCTATACATGCGAGGTATCTATGGATAGGTCTTCATGATATTGAGGTTTCTAATATCATTTTTTTCTAAACTGGATAGTTGGCGCAAGAGACACTTCCAAAGTGGTTAAATGTTTGTCCCTCCCCCTGTAACTTCTAAAATAATCGAATGATAAAACTAAAAAAAGTATATGATGTGCATTACTATGCAAACTTCCAACGAAAATTGGTTTGAACGAGATCTAGTAAGTAGTTTTTTTTTAAACGTCATAAATCGTAAACCGCAATTTACCTTTCAAAACAAAATCTGTTGTATAGATAATGGTACGGAACCCTTCGTGCGCGAGTCCGACTCGCACTTGGCCGGTTTTTGAGATGTGCTACGGTTAAGCACAATTTAATCGATTTCAAAATGATGCTAACATACAGTGATGAAAAGTGACAACCTATTGTTATGTGAAATCACTCACAGTCGCGCAACTAGGGCAGGATATTACTGATAAATTCGGAGTTGAAAATGAATCGGCACTGGTCTAGGGGTATAGACATGGGATTGCGATCCCCGCGACACGGAGTTCAAGCCACAGCACATGACAACTCTTTTTGTAGGGAATTTTGTTATTACGGTTTAATATAACGAATTAATTTAAAATAGTAGAATATCGGTATCTACCGGCATTAACTTCACAATTTGCAAAAGGGCAAACGAAGGAAAGGACACTAAAAGGTCGAGCGGTCAACTGCGTCGGACGTTCCGTGGTCGACGACTACCGCCATTCTCGTAATTTTAGTATTTTAGCTCAATATTTTGTGATTTTAGTCATATTTTGCAATTTAGTGTGTGTGTTCGTGCGAAAAGGGGTGAGTTGAACAATAATACATAGTCAAACCATAAATAGAACATGATTTTAGGACGTAGTACCAAACGATATTAAATTGTTCTAGCTTGCGGCCACGCCCTTTTTAAATACGCCGAAAATTCCCCAAGCGGAAGCTAGCCGTGGTCCGGTTTTGGCAGGGTTCCACAAAAAAACTCTCCTGGCGCTCAACAAGACTAGCTTAAGTCGTAGTATAAGATTCTATATTGTTTAAGCTGCCGATTTAGGGTATCTGCTGTTAAGTCCGGACACTTAACGTCCGACTACTTGTGTCCGATATTATATCCATGTTAGATGTTACATTAGCTATTAATCTTTACCAAATAAGTACCTATAATAAATAAGTTGTGTTTAAGTTCGGCCATTGTAGGATACCGATGTACAAGTCCGGTCACTTATAACGATTATAGTGTTTATTTGTAATTAATCCGTCATTTCATTTGCCTGCCAACATAACCCGTTACAAATAGCGCCCAACGTTAAAAAGGGTTTGGCAGGTTTATGCAGCTGTTTTTTTTAGGTTTTAAGATATATATTTTTTTTCTTTTGGTTTTTTGTTTCGAAGATTGTGTATTTTTTTAAATTGAAATTGCAACGGTTTGCTTCAATACTCACCCCGTGACGCACGATTACCGCTAAGTTTTTTTTCCTGAGCTATTACTGTAAGCTACTGAAAATGGATCCGCAATTCTTGTTAAAAGATGAGCTGGAATTTGAACTCGCGTGTCGCGGCTATGTGCAGCCAGGACTAGCATCTGCTTTAAAGCTGATTTTAAATAAAATGTTGTACGTCGAGAGTACACAACAGGTATCATATCAAATAAAACCTACAGTAGGCTGTGTAGAACATCCTGACAAAGAGTTAGAAATTTGTGCAAGCAAGATAGACACGGGTGATAGCAAAGCGGTTTATCGTAAGCAATATGAGTTTTCACCAGTAATAAAAAAAGAAATAGAGCGTGAATTAGACGAAATGCTGTCTAAAGATGTAGTCGAACCGTCTTTCAGTCCATGGTGCTCCCCGGTGGTGCTTGTTAAGAAGGCCAATGGCACAAACCGACTATGCCTAGACAGTAGACAGCTCAATAAAGTTACAAAAAGGGACACGTACCCCTTACCTAAGGTATCGACAATTTTGGATAAGTTGCGAAATGCGAGGTACCTAACAACGTTAGACTTAAAATCCGCGTTTTGGCAGTTAGAGCTAACGGAAACAAGCAAAGAAAAGACAGCGTTCGCCGTACCTGGTAGAGGCCTTTTCCATTTTAAGGTAATGCCATTTGGACTTGTGAACGCCTCACAAACCTTACAAAGACTTATGGATATCCTATTTCATGCTCTAGAGGGCAATGTATGGGCTTACCAAGACGACATAGTCCTTGTTTCAGACACGTTTGAGAAGCATGTGGAAATCTTGAAACAAGCCGCCGACATTTTGAGAGACGCAGGTCTCACTATAAACGTCGAAAAATGCAAATTCGCCAGATCTAGTATGCGCTTCTTGGGTTACATAGTTGATAAAGAGGGTTTGCGCACTGATCCGGACAAGGTTTCGGCCATTTTAAATTTTCCCAGACCAAAAAACATAACAGAACTAAAGAGATTTATAGGTATAGCTAGCTGGTACCGCAGATTTGTTAAAGATTTTTCCGTTGTGGCTGCACCGTTGCACGATTTGACAAAGGGTAGGAAGATCAGGAAGTTTACTTGGACTGACCAATCTGAAAAGGCATTTCTAAAACTCAAAACCCTGTTAACATCTACGCCAGTAATTTCCTGTCCCGATTTCAGCAAACCGTTTATCATACAGTGCGATGCATCATGTAAAGGAATTGGAGCAGTCCTATGTCAGAAAATCAATGACGCAGAACAGCCAATAGCGTATCTGAGTAGGAAGTTGAACGAAAGAGAACAGTCCTACTCCACATCGGAGAGGGAGCTTCTGAGTATAGTACATGCAATAGACAAATTTAGGCCTTACATAGAAGGTTCCCACTTCTCTGTGATCACGGATCACAGCGCACTACAGATGCTGCACAAAATGAAAGACCCTCATGGCAGATTAGCCCGATGGGCCATGAAGCTCCAGCAATTCAGCTTTGATATCGTTCATAGGCCGGGGAAGTCTAACGTGGTACCTGATGCTTTGTCGAGGGCAGTCGATGCTTTAGATACTAACGGCCAAATAAACATATCAGATAGACTTAAAAACGATTGGTATAAAACTAAGACAGCGCAAGTTTTAGAAGGCAACGATCCCGGGTGGCTAGTAAAGGATGGTATGCTGTACAAGAAAATTTGTCTGAAACAATATCCAGACAAAATATATGACTGGAAGTTGTTCATTCCGGACCCGCTTAGGACAGATGTTATGAAACAATGCCATGATAGCGTAACGGCAGGTCATATGGGCGTTCGTAAAACCCTATTTAGAGCCAAACAATTTTATTTTTGGCCTAACATGCTAACAGACGTAAAACATTATGTAGGTAGATGCGAAACTTGTGCTAAAGTGAAAGTATCACAGCAACTACCGCACGGTCATATGGGACAACATAGAGAGGTGGTGCGCCCATGGCATATTGTCTCTCTTGATCTGATGGGGCCATTTCCGAAAAGTAAATCGGGCAATACTATGCTATTAGTAATAACGTGTTTGTTTAGCAAGTTAGTGCTTATGTTTCCTGTACGAACAGGCAAGGCAGATAAGATATGTGACATTTTGGAGAAACAATTCCTACTATTCGGCATACCGGAAGCCGTCATTTCAGATAACGGGAAACAATTTAGTTCGCAAATATTTAGGGATCTGATCAGGAAATACAATAGCCAGATTTGGTTCACCCCAAGTTACCATCCTCAAAGTAACCCTACTGAACGCGTAAACCGAGTGATAGGTACAATGATAGCAGCTTATATCGCCACAAAAAAGCACAACGAATGGGACAAGTATCTCCATGAATTTGCTCACGCTATTAGAACTTCTGTTCACGAAGTCACCGGTTATACTCCTGCATATCTATTTTTTGGGCGTGAAACGTCAATTCCTCCAAAAACCTGCAGTAATGAGACAATGGTCAACACATTAGATACGGAATCATTAACGATCGACCCAAACAACTACCTTTCTGAACTTAAAGCAAGACAAGAACTTTACAAAGAAGTACAGTACAGGCTTAAAGCGGCACATAATAAAAGTAGTACGTACTATAACAAAGATCGTAGGTTAGCATCATTCAAGGTGGGAGATGTAGTATGGAGAAGAACAAAATTACTTTCTAACGCAGGCGCAAAATTCATGGCAAAACTTGCACCCAAATTTGAAAAGGCTATCATCGTGGCAAAAGTGTCTGATAACGTTTTCCATCTGAATAACGCATACGGCAAACAGATCGGTATGTGGCATGCCAAAGACTTAAAACCATTGTGGGGTAGTCGAGTTTAAAAGAAATAAAATGCATAACATTTTATTTCTTTTGGTAGGTGAGGGCATGTTATGTGAAATCACTCACAGTCGCGCAACTAGGGCAGGATATTACTGATAAATTCGGAGTTGAAAATGAATCGGCACTGGTCTAGGGGTATAGACATGGGATTGCGATCCCCGCGACACGGAGTTCAAGCCACAGCACATGACAACTCTTTTTGTAGGGAATTTTGTTATTACGGTTTAATATAACGAATTAATTTAAAATAGTAGAATATCGGTATCTACCGGCATTAACTTCACAATTTGCAAAAGGGCAAACGAAGGAAAGGACACTAAAAGGTCGAGCGGTCAACTGCGTCGGACGTTCCGTGGTCGACGACTACCGCCATTCTCGTAATTTTAGTATTTTAGCTCAATATTTTGTGATTTTAGTCATATTTTGCAATTTAGTGTGTGTGTTCGTGCGAAAAGGGGTGAGTTGAACAATAATACATAGTCAAACCATAAATAGAACATGATTTAAGGACGTAGTACCAAACGATATTAAATTGTTCTAGCTTGCGGCCACGCCCTTTTTAAATACGCCGAAAATTCCCCAAGCGGAAGCTAGCCGTGGTCCGGTTTTGGCAGGGTTCCACAAAAAAACTCTCCTGGCGCTCAACAAGACTAGCTTAAGTCGTAGTATAAGATTCTATATTGTTTAAGCTGCCGATTTAGGGTATCTGCTGTTAAGTCCGGACACTTAACGTCCGACTACTTGTGTCCGATATTATATCCATGTTAGATGTTACATTAGCTATTAATCTTTACCAAATAAGTACCTATAATAAATAAGTTGTGTTTAAGTTCGGCCATTGTAGGATACCGATGTACAAGTCCGGTCACTTATAACGATTATAGTGTTTATTTGTAATTAATCCGTCATTTCATTTGCCTGCCAACATAACCCGTTACACTATCGCTTAATTTCAGGAGGGTTACTGCGGTTCTTTCGACACGACAACGATACGATAATTCCAGCCGATACGATGATTCTACTGTCACACTGTGATAGTAGGGTTGACAGTAGAATCATCGTATCGGCTGGAATTATCGTATCGTTGTCGTGTCGAAAGAACCGCAGTAACCCTCCTGGTCATCAAATCATCATGACTTACAGGTTTGGTGATTTTGTTTTTCTTTGTTTTTTTTAGTTAAGTTTTTTTAGTTTATAAGTTGATTCAGAAAATAAATATACTTACAGGTTAGTATTAGTCAAATGGTCAAAGAGGTAAATATAAAGGTAAAACTCACGTTCTATCTCCCCCTCCTTAGCATCGATTTCCTTCCGGTACGAGGCGAGTAGATCCCTCGCCCGCTCGGCCTGGTCGCTCCGGGACTCCGCTAGCTCGCTTATAGCCGCTACTTGGGCTTGAAACCGCGTCTCTTGAGAGACTATTGATTTCCTGGAGGTAATACAATAATAATTAATAAATAACCAAAAATGTTCATAGTTTCTAGTCCACCATATCAAATCAATAGGTAGCTCTACTAATAGTTGTATCACGTATCTATAGTTTTAGGGTTCCGTACTCAAGGGGTGAAAACGGGACCCTATGAGACTCCGTTGTCTGTCTGTCTGTATCTTATGAACCGTAATAGCTAGACATAGGATTTCTGTAGCCGCTATAACAACAAATAATAAAAAATATATATTTAAGGGCTGCCAAGTGGCCGTTTTTTTGTGTTTTTCACTCGAGGACTGCCGCAGTAAAGCTATTGCATAGCATTTTTTTTCTTAGGCTACATGGTAGGCGGAATGGGGGGGTGTTAGGTTTTATTTTCGTTACGGAATTTCTTGATTCGGTCGCCGCGCTCAAAGCTCGCGATAAAAGCTATGCAATAGCTTAAAAAATAGATGAAAAGGCCAATTATAATTATTATCTTAGGTTTGTTTAGGTAACCGGGAACATCGCTCGGATGAGAAGCAGTATCAGAGGAAATAGAACACAAATACCAGTCTATAAACGATCTAGGAATAGATCTCAAGTGTTCCTCATAGGCAACCTTGAGAGTACTAGATTCCAGACTTCTGTTCAATACACTACCTATATTGATCATTATGAGCCGTTTACTAAACTGAATAGTTTTTTACCCACGTTAGTCCTGATCCTGTGGGAATTTTCAAAACCCCTTTCTTATCGGATGATCACATCATAAAAAGAGCACACTCTCCAAGCAGCTCTCTACTATTTGCGGTTTAGGCATTTTTAGCAGGCGTAAAATGGTTTTTTGGAACATAGTGCGCGAAATGTTTTATTTGAGCTTTGTAGGACTGTGAAAATATTGATAAGCGTAAGGTATACTTACCTACCAAATAGGGAGGTACAAAATCTTAGCATATTGAACGTGAAGCATGTAATGGTCGATGGCGAGAAATCGAAGGACGTCAGAATGGCCGAAGAATGACGTCGATCGATAACGTGGTTTCGAAAATATTAATAGCTGCGACCCGCGGTTTCACCCGCGTAAGTCCCGATCCCGTGGGAATCTCGGGATCAAAAGTAGCCTTCCTTAATAAACGGACTATCCAACACTGAAAGAATTTTTAATCGGACCAGCGGTTCCTGAGATTAGCGCGTTCAAACAAAGAAACAAACTCTTCCGCTTTATAATAAATAATAGAAAATATTATAAGTATTAGTGCAGATGTACATACAAAGTGGCCACTTTGTATCGTTAATATTTTGGAAACCACGTAGGTACTAAATATATTAACAAAGGTACCAAATAGGTACCTACTAAATAATGCGCGTAGTTTGGTGTAAATCTATTGCATTGCATGGGCCGGCCAAGCTGATGCACACTACAATCCCTTATTTATTGGATCCTGTTAGGTACACATCACAAAGAACACACTCTAAAAATGTCAAATCATGTCTCTTGACTCGTGGTTTAGGCTGTGCGTTGATTAACAATAAATAATTAATAATTTCTCCGAACAACACACAGCGCCATCTAGCCCCGTGGTAAGCGACTAAGCTTGTGTTACGGTGACTAGACAACGGATATAATACTTATATTTATTTTTCTTTTGTAAATACATACATATTATACATAGAGGGACACCCAGACCAGACACAAATATTTATTTTTTTAAGCATAAATACTTGCACCCGGCGGGAATCGAACCCGCAACCTCCTGCATTGCAGTCGCGCTTTCGCACGACGCGCCACCGAGGTCGTCAGATGTTTGAAGAGGAGTTTAAAATCTTATATGAAGGTTAGGTTAGATACTTAGGATGTGGGCCCAGTCACCAGTCGACGCAACCAAAAATTTGGAGTGGTGACTGGGCCCCGGTCTCAGTTTTGAAGGGACCCATTCGCCACCTAACTCAGATTCTCAGGGCATCAAGGAATTACGCGCGTGTGAAACCGCGAGGCGCGGCTATAGTAAAGTTCCCTGTTTCAAAATAATTCGTAGAAAAGTGGAATATTCCGGAAACTCAACACAATAACATAATAATAAACTAGGATTTGGAGTTCTGTTCAATATAAACAATACGTTACTTTGTTGTTGTTTCTTAAATAAATACATCCTACTACTAGTACCTACTACTAATATTATAAATGTAAAAGTTTGTCTGTAAGTATACCTAAACGAATATATTTGGTACTTCCTCAAAGACTACTGAAACGATTGCAGAAATACATCATCTGTGACAATTTCAACTATGTTGCCGCTATAACAACAAAATACTAAGCAGAATTGTCCAAACAGAGATAACAGGCAGGTAGCGTTTGGGGACGTGATCTGCCTATAACTGATCGGGCGATAATAACTGACCTCGCCTGCAAGTCTAAATGTTGGCCGTAAAGCCTCCGTAGTAGGCCAGAACTGATTTTTCTCGGACGGTTAACTATAAAATGTATTTGAAACATTAGTTTTGAAAACAATAATAAATGGTTAATAAAGTTGAGGATATTCCTTATGTTTTTATTGCTCAAGGCATTTTTACTTGAAATATTGTTTTGAATACAGGTTCGAATCCTGTCATGGGAGGATTTTTGATGATGTATTTCTCCTTGTAAAGTTGAGGATATTTACTAGGTCCTGTATGTTGTGATAATACGATTACAGAAAATTTTCTCGATAGAAAAAAATCACAAACTTCCCTCTAAATAATACAAATAAATAGAAAGACTCAGTCAATATTTTACCTATACTAATAAAACTTTGTAGATGAACTGATTTTAGGTTAATGCAGGGCATCTATGATTTGAAATTCAAAATAAATGTTTTGTTATCTTGTAATTACCAATTGTTTGATTTTACGCTCTAAAATTTTGCGTACTAGCATCTTACGTCCTTCAATAACACATCTGAAGTTCGCTAGCGCTATCCCTGTCACGCAATTGGGGTTCTATGGGCCCTGAAGTGGGGACGCTATAATATTGTTATAGCGTACCTATATATATATTGTTAGGTACTTCAGTTGTATCAGGGGTTGCTACTCTTTAGATACGGAACCCTAAAAACTTACTGTAGACAGCTTTGCCACAATTACACAGAATGGACCGAAAATACCCGCCCAACCACTTTGCCATGATTTTCCCGCAGTAGCGCCAAGAGCCAATCTCTTAAAGAATTCCCCAAATATTTGTTTATCAATTGAATCAAATAAATATTATTGAATGAGCCCACGCCTCATCATCATCAGCAACCGGATTTCCATCGAATTTCATTAAATATTTACGAGTAAAAAGACTGTTTTAATTTTATACCTCGTGCGTCAACCAAGATGGCCGACCTTGTCAAAATGCGCGGGAATCGAGACGGCGCGTCAACAATGAAACAAAAGAGAAATGGACGAGTTATTTTTACAACTGCACTTATTTTTTATTTTGCGTGGGATTGCCACGTGTAGTGATTTATTTGATTGTAAGTTAGAGGTTCGATTACCGCTTTGGAAGTTAGTGGACTGTAATGTTGTCTGTTATCAAATTAGATATCATATCATCAAACCTTGAAATAATGAAGGAAATCCTCTGTGCTCTGTTTTTGAAACATGTAGATAAAAGTATACGGTAGGTGCTTTTACTTATATTATATTAAGCTATTGCATAGCTTTTATCGCGGGCTTTGAGCTTTAAAGGAAGAAATTTCGTAACGAAAAAAACCTTACACCCCCAACTCCGTCTACCATGTTGCCATGGTTACCTAACCTAACCATGGCAAAGTGGTACAAAATAAAAAAATATTATAATTGCATAAGTTGAAAAAAAATGCTATGCAATAGCTTTGCCGCGGCAGACCCGAGTGCCGCACGTTTTTTTTTTAATTTGGCTTATTTATGTAGGTATATTTTTCTTAAAAAGACTATAGTAAAAAGAACTACAGTAGGACCATCTTACTTCACTAAAATAATTAAAAATCCATAAATGAGTGATAATGATAAATGATGAGGTATGGTACCCAAAAAGCATATTTAAATGATCTCTATTGAATGAAATACAATTCATCTGACTTCTTGTGATGATGGCTACTCTTCTCATCCTCACGATGTTCCCCGTTCCATCTCTCTAGGGGGCCCGAGGTCTGCTAAACCCCAAATTGTTTTTGTTTTTATTTAGTGTCAACGCAGTAGGTAGGTCATCAACGCCTGCCTGGCGTCAACCCTCCTTAGGCACTTAGCAGTTTACACGCCATCGCGCGGGGAGAACTTAAGTATTGCTGGTCTCCCTTAGATCCTTTAGTTACCTTTACGACAGCCACGGGAAGAGATGGGCTAAACCTTAGTCGAACCTCAAGTTTTCCCCGCGCCGCGGCGGACAAACTGCTTGGTCCTCAAGAGGGTTGGTGTCAAGCAGGCGTTGATAATTTACTTACTGCGCCGACCCTTAATAAAAACAAAAACAATTTGGGATTTAGCGGGCCTCAGGCTCCCGAGAAGGATGCAACCGGGAACATCGTGAGGATGAAAAGAAATGTTTAATGTAGACAAGCCCGCGTTTCACTCGCGTACGCTACGTCCCGATCTCGTGTCAATATCGGGACCAAAAGTAGCCTATGTTACTCCTCGATGTAGCTTCCTATTCCTCCTAGTGAAAGTTTTTTTGAAATCGGTTTAGTAGTTTCAGAGATTACCCGGAAAATACATACATATACATACATTACGTACATAATTGTTACCAACGTTACCTCTTTATAATATCAGTATAGGAAAACAATTTGGGATTTAGCGGGCCCCGGGCTCCCGAGAGGGATGCAACCGGGAACATCGCTAGGATGAGAAGAAGACACCTATATTATGTAGAATTCAACTCCGGAGGTACGATATAAATTAATTTAGTATCCTCAATTCCTCATATTGATTACCAAAACAACCCAATAACATAAAAATAGACCTTTCATGTTATTAAAACGAAGCGGATGCATCTGTATCGTTAATGGCTGTACAGAACTATAAATAAAAATATTGTTCATGAAAATTAACACGACATGACACTAAGTTTTTTAGCTATGTTTATTGTTTACCTCGGGAAACATGGCTAATTCTTTCATCTAAGAACATTATAAAAACTGGTCAAGTGCGAGTCTGGCTCGCAAACGAAAGGTTCCATAATCCGTACTTGTTTACCATTACATTGCATTTCACAAAAAAACTTATAAACCATTTACAAACACAACTTTTGACATTTTAGCCTGATTATTTTTTGAAATTCTCCTTCAGCAAATTTGTTAGAGGCTATTAAATAAGTACCTACCTATACATGACTTGATTTTTTATGCTAATATCATAAAGCGTTTGAAGAAATTACCAAAAAACTCTAAAAAAAAGTCAAACAAAAACGAAAAAGGTGGAATTCAATTTTTTTTACACTTGGCATAGAGTGTAATTTAAATTTATTGATCATGCATGAGTCCATGAGTTGATACAAAATAGGTAGTCACTTGAGACTGGATGTATGCGAAACCTTCAGTCAAAATTAAAATTAGAGTAAAACACTTTCCTTCTTATAGTACGTATACAAAAGAAGTTGCGTTGTAACAAACGGAAAACATGAATTTAGTTTGTACCTTTTGAAAAACGGAACAATGTTTTCATTGTTCCGTTTTTCAAAAGGTATGCACACGTTGGGAAAACATCAGTCCCTAGCACGTCGAGAAAAAAGTAGGAGATATATACGATAAAAAAAGTAACAACATAGCATTTTATAGCTCTACGACCGAGATAATTATTTTGTGGAATGGACTGGTAGTTACATAATTAATTTTATTTTTAATTGTCTTGGTGGCCAGTTCAATATTTTTTTGTCATTAAGGCTCTCGCACATAAGTCCGTTTTACGTTTTACCAGCCGATAAAATCGCATGTCTTTTTCTGCCAAGCGCTTGCTTGGAAATTTCAACATTCCAAAGTAAAAGACTAATGATGACTAGCTAATGATGACTAGCTCTACGTTGACCATTTTGGTCAAATAAACATATTTTTACTAATATTTTTATCCAGAAAGGAAACAGTCGACTACGTTTGTAAAGTTTATATGGAGATAATATAAGAGTAGGTATCCTTTCCTCTTAATATGGCTTCCAGAGATGATTTTTAACGTCATTACCTAGGTACTCAAATTAATTAAAAACTGTGCTATAAAATCTATATAAAATCGATTCAGTTTTAAAAGTTGTTCTGGATTTCGATAATGTCGTGCTAAGCCATAATAATAAAAAAGAATAATATCCCGTGGAGTGTAAAAAAACTGACCTTGCGTATTGGTTTAAAAATAAAAATACCTACGAATATTATGTAAGGTTGAAAAGAAATAAGAATTGAGCTGTTGTTCACACGAAATATTTGTGGTTTTGGTTGAGCACAGATAATTAATTATTGTGTAGGAACAACAGATATTAGATTATTTAATAAATTAATAATAACAGGCAACTACTATTTATACGTAAAGTATCACGGGGCTATGGAACCTTTGCGCTATGTGCATTGTGTGTGGAGCCGAAGCCAACACGCCCGCGTCAATAACAATTTTACTCTCAAATTATGAAGTGGGCGCGATTATCACTGTTTACTTTTTTTATAAGTCCTTTTAACTCAGAAAAATCAGAGCAATGGATACTATGTGAATGGCCTTGTATAATATTTTGTTTTAATTTATAATTTTTACAGATTTGATTTGTCAAAAACGTAAACAACAATTCCATAGGTACCTACATTAATTTGAAAGTGACAGCTCTTTATTTACTTTTTCCTTTACAATTGACAGTTCTTTGTTTCCATTTTTGATCAAGTTTCTGAAATAGGGTAAGTATAAGTGTATGTAACACAGCTTAAAAAGAGAATAAAAACAAAAACTTACGGCTCCTCTTCCTCCTCGACCTCTTCTTCAACCTCTTCTTCTTCCTCCTCTTCAAACTCTGCTATACTAATCTCCTCTTCTATTATCTCTTCAATTATCTCTTCTTCAGTCTCACTTTCACTATCACTCTTAACCTCGTCTTTGTCATTATCACTAATTTCTACGAAACCACTATCAGTTACACTATTGTCACTATTAAACGTCCTCTTCTCTTCATCTGCTTCTGGATCTTCTATTTTTATCGTTATACCATCGTTATTTACTTCTATAACAGTTTTATTGTCTAATGCATCTTCAAGATAATCTTCTTCTTCAGAAGTCAGTGATTCGAATGAAGAGTCGATTTCTTCGTCTGTTTGCTGGTCTCCATCATCAAAAACTATATGTTTTCTAAATGTAACTTTCTTTTTTCCATTATCTGATCTGTCATCGTCAGAGCACCCTTCATTATCTGATTTAGGGACTTTTAAATTCGATTTCTTCGCAATCAGACTATCCAAATCATCTTTCTCTTTCACACTTTCTTGCGTTTCTTCAAAAACTTCTGTTAATCTATTCAATTCTCTCCCATCAAACTTTGGTGCGACTACATCTTCATTCAATCTATCTAATTCCTTATCCTTATTCACGTTCTGTTCAACAGCTTCATTTCTACTACTCGTATTCGTTAACCTATTCGTTTCCTTATTCTCTTCAATAGCTTCCTTCAATCTATTCAATTCGTTATTCAAATCATTTCTGTAATCGTGTATTTTATTATCTCGAACGTTTTTACTATCAGTACCTCCCATTGGTTGACTTATATCATTTATTTCATCTGTATCATTGAAATCATCAATAGGACAGTCTATGCTTTTCGCCAGTTCACGCAGCAGTGCATGCGTATGTCTCTTGTCTTCCAAACTGGGGGGATTTTCGTTGACATATACACGGGACACGTGTTCCTTGTTCGAAACTCGGCCGTATTTCTGCAGTACGAGAGCTTTCACGAACTCTGCATGATCCGATGAGCTATTTTCGGTCGCAACGTCGCTTCGCATTGACGCAGAGCGCTCCACTGACGCTTTAGGCGGACTCACTCTGACGGATTCGGCGCGTGTTTTCTTACGGCCTTTTCTCTTTTTGCCTGCCATAATTTGCAATATGGCACTCACTCCTGTCTTTTGGTTGTAGTTCGTAGAAGGGATGAGAAGGTTAACTACATCTTTGCGTGAGTCGGTGGGTTGCGCGTGAGACGGCGCGCGCGTGTCGACTGCGCGAGCGGCGCATGCGTCGCCCTTGCTGGGTTTTCGTTTAAAAAATTGAAACATTTTCTCGTTGGTTCGTTCAGAAACTGAGGACGGATGTGTTTGCGACGATGGTTTGTTTAGAACTGTGATATTTTGGTTCACAGAAAGCTTTTGTGAAATGATTTGTTGATATTTTAGTTTTCTTTCATTAAGTATTTTGAATTAAGTTTTGTTAGGTACTAAAATTGTTTTATAATGGAGTATTATGTGGTTCAAGTTGTACTTTTATAAGCTTGAATTTTATTTAAGACAGAGATTAAATTAAATCTAAAAATAAACTAAATCTATTAAAAGTAAACAAACGTAATAAATATAAAATATCATTTCTATTGACTAACGGCCAAATAAAGAAACGCAACTCTTTGAGTTCCACATACACAACTAAGCACCTATCAAATTAAAAAAAAACCATACCTACTACTTTTAAATTTAGAAGCTGCTCAATTATTTAAAAGTATGCCTCAAACTTTAAGTGGCGTTTTTGTATTCGGCTGTAAGTCCATCACGGCCAAAAGTCCGCATTTCCCCTCTGAAAGGCTAAAGAAACATTTTGAGCCAAATAGACAAATATACTTAGTTGCACTTATTGAAAAGTGACACTTTCACTAGAATCCGCTTTTGAAACTTTGAATTAAATACTAACTCTTCTATTCGAATCTTTTGTCTTCTTACTTACGTAAAATCGAAAAACTGTTTTCGGAAAAAAAATACCAATTCTGAAGCGTTGTTGACACATTTTAACGTAATGAATACGTGTCCTGTTAGATATACCTATTTTTAATAAGAAATAGATAGGTAGGTATACCTAAAAATAATTGCACGATGTTACACGCAACGCAATTTGGCCCCAACTGAGCACTAGGCTTGTACTATGGGTACTAGAAAACGGACCCATATACCTACCTACCACTTTTTCTGTAAATTAATATGATACATAGAAAACACCTAGACCAAAAACAAACATTTATGGTCAGAATAAATATTTGTCCCCGGCGGAAATCGAATCCGCAGCCTTCTGCGTTGCAGTCGGGGTTTCACCCGACGAGCCACTAAGGCAATTACATACAATCTTTCATATTTACTTATGACTAGCTGCGCCCCGTGGTTTCATCCACGTAAGTCCCGATCCCGCGGGAATATCGAGATCAAAAGTAGCTTATGTCCTTCCCCAAGATCTCATCTATCGGTATACCAAAATTCATCAAACTCGGTTCAGCGGCTTACGCGTGAAAGCGTAACCGAGAGACAGACGGACAGAGTTACTTTCGCATATACAGGGTGTCCGGAGACCAGTGGATATCCCTGCACGGGCGGCTGGCGGGGAAGGGTTGGCTGCCCAGAATACGTTTTTTTTTCTATCTCAAACGGTTCGAGCTGTACGTCACTTTTTAGTAAAAATTGAAAAATGTCTACTTTTTGCACATTTCGGGGCATCACGTCCACAGATTAAGCGATAGCATTGTTTTTTTGCCATGTGTTCACTAATATTGATGTTTGTAAATCACCTTAATTTTTTTTTTAATACTATAGTTAGTAACTTACAGGATGTCCCCAAAGATAGATTTAGTCTTATAAACTTTACTTTCTGCTAAGTTTAAGCATCTGTGGTGTAAAAAAAATGTATGAAACGTCTGGCCGACTATTTTGAGCATTTTCAGGACAATTTGAGCATTTGCTGTAACATTATGTTATGACGTAAGCTCGAACCGTTTGAGATAGAAAAAAAAAAGTATTCTGGGCAGCCAACCCTTCCCCGTCAGCCGCCCGTGCAGGGATATCCACTGGTCTCCGGACACCCTGTATAATATTAGTAAGATATTGGTAGGAAGACCAATCATTATTATTTTCGGATTTACGCGCACTAATAAGTCGCCCCGAACGTCACCATAGCATTGAGAGGTACTTTGTAACTATCATCTATTCTGTTACACTCTTATTAATAAACGTAGAGCAAGGTCTGAGTAGTGACAACATGCTTGGTCTTTTTTCGTGACAAGTACCTACTTTCAAACTTTTCAACGAACACGATTGGAACTCATTATTTTATATTTTCCGGGTCTTAATTGCATAATTTTGACTTTTTAATTCCCTTACCTCGACGCGGACGTTCCAGCCATATTATAATGGTCTTGGTCGAGAAGACTGAATAATGGAGGTAAGATAATTAAAAAGTAAAAATCAATGACATGGAAATAAAGCCCCTAGAAGAAAGTCAAGGCAAAGTTTCGGAACTGGAGTGCCAAATTTCACTATTACACGACCAATTGAATACGCAATCTCAAGCTATGCTCAAGAATGAAGTGGAAATTATTGGCATTCCGGAAACCGCAAATGAAAATCTGCAGCATTCAGTCCTGGTGCTAGCGCAGAAAATAGGAGTCTCCCTGAAAGAGGATGACCTTGACAGCGTGACCCGGGTTGGTCCTAGAACCAAAAAATCATCTGACAAGAGCGAACGTCCCCCTGGTGGCCGGAGTATCGAGTCACCACCGAGGCCGATTGTGATTAGGATGGTCAGAAAGGCTACACGGGACGATTTTCTGAAGGCTGCCCGTGTCAGGAGGGGCATAACACCTAAAGACATCGGAGTTGGTAACAACACCAATAAACTTTACGTTAACGAACGACTCACTTTTCTTAACAGACGTTTATTTCGCGAGACGCGCAATAGAGCTCATGAATTGGGTTTTAAGTACTGTTGGATCAACGATGGAATCATTCTTGTTCGAAAGGACGAAGGCAAAGGATTTCCTGCTATTCAAATACGCTCCTGGTCGATACTCGAAGATAAACTCAGGCTTCCTCTCAATCCCGTTGCAGCCAGCTCTCCTGCTTAGCGGCCATCTATTAATGGTTTCAATTTTTCTAGTAGTTTTACGTTATTTTAGTTTTAGTTTTTATACCCTTTGGTTAAACAAGGCTCTCACATCACATCTTACACACATTACACTATACACAATCACAGTAAACACACACACATATGAAAAGGCTTTTATTTTCCAGAGTGCGCTTCTTTTGAGTTTACTTAATCTGGTTAATCATGATATTTTGCTCCGTCTGAACTACCTTACAAATGGCTACAGTTGACTTGACCAGTTTAAATGATTTTGATAATTCATTTAATATTAACTGTTACTCTTGCGCTGCTCTGGAAGATTGTAAAAAGTTTCTTGATGTCTCCTATAATATAAAACTCCTAAATTTCAATATCCGTAGCATAAATAAAAATATTAATTCTTTCGTGGTGGCCCTGAAACGCTTAGATACCAGCTTTGACGTCATTATATTAACCGAGTGCTGGTTGGAGAGCGGCGGAGGCGCTAAACCAATAAGTATTCCTGGATACTCTTCGTTTTACACAGAAAACAACACAAACAAATGCGGCGGAGTCGTGGCTTACATTGCAAATAAATGGAATCCCACTGTTACTGAAATCACGTTCAACGAAGCCGAATGTCTCCGAATTCAATTGGATGATTCTCTGGTTATTCTGGGAATATATCGCTCTCCATCTTTTAAGAAACTAGAAAATTTCTTTGCCTTTTTAGGAAGTACCTTTAAATCATTGGGTAACTGTAATGTTATAATGGCCGGGGACATTAATGTCAACATACTTGATAATGAGGACGCGGACGCGGTGGATTACCTTTGTTTGCTATCCGGAGCGGGTTTTAGACCAGCTATTACTCTTCCCACCAGAAATAAGACATGCCTGGACCATATATTTGTACTCTCGAAAACCAAATACGATTCTCTCCTTGGTATCGTTGCTAAGACTGCTATCACGGATCACGATTTCGCTATTGTTGGCGTCTCAAGTGCTCATATGAAAAGCACCCCTCGGTGTCGGTATGTCTCTACGACTGACTATAATCGCGTTCTATCTAATTTAAAACAAGCAGATTGGTCGTTAATTTACGAATCTACCGATGTGTCACAGGCTCTAGATTATTTTTATTCCATTTTGGAAAAAACAGTTGTTAATTGCAGTTCTCGTAAACGTGTAAGTAGGTCGCAATTTACTCTCAAACCTTGGATCACTCCGGGCTTGGTCAGGTGTATGAGACAAAGAGATCGTCTTCATCAGACCCATCGTGCTGACCCTGGTGACCCCCTTAAAGAAAAGATTTATAAACGTTATCGTAACTTTTTTAGAGAACTTTTACACAGAGTCAAAACTGAGTATGACAGTCAAATGCTGTCAGATAATAGTTGTAATACAAAGCAACTATGGAAGGCAATAAAACATGTGGCAGATATTGGTAGCAAGCAAAATAATACTGCTTGTCAACTCTTAAAAATTATTCCCAATAACCAAACTGACTCATTAAATATAAGTAACAGATACTTTGCTAATGTAGGTAATGATTTGGCGTTAAAAATATTAAATAAACAAAACAAATCAACACTTGAACTTCTCTCTGAGCTGCAACTCGGACCCTCTTCCTCTGCCTCATTTTTTATGCAGCCTACAGACGAACTCGAAATTGACAAATTGATACATGGTTTAAAAAATAGTGGCTCCCCAGGAATTGACGGATTCTCAACCTTCTTTATAAAAAAGATTCGACCAAATATTACTCGCCCTCTATCGCATATTATAAATCTCAGTATCAGTTCTGGTATAGTGCCACAAGAATGGAAACGGGCAGTTGTAATTCCCATTCATAAAAACGGGAGTAAATCATCTCCGGAGAATTATAGGCCAATATCCTTACTTAGTGTTTTCTCTAAGATCATGGAGAAAGTAGTTAACAACCGTTTAACTAAGTTCTTGGAGAAACACGATTTGCTTTCATCTTCTCAGTATGGGTTCCGCAAGGGTAAATCTACAGAGGATGCTGTGACCGCGTTGGCCGAGACGGTGTTGAACAGCCTAGACAGCAAATTAAAATGTGTAGGTATTTTCCTGGATCTGGCAAAGGCCTTCGACACCGTCTCGACCGACATACTGCTAGAAAAATTAAACAATCTCGGAATTAGAGGTCTACCTCTTACATGGTTTCGCAGCTACCTCACTGACAGAAGTCAGTGTTTGCGGGTGGGGGACTGTATGAGTGAGGAGGCTCCTGTTAGATTCGGTGTACCACAAGGTAGCGTTCTCGGTCCTACATTATTCTTAATTTACCTAAATGACCTTAGTACAGTCCTGCCTAACTTTGGTAATATAATCTGCTATGCCGATGACACAGCCCTTATTTTTGAAGGAAAATCCTGGGAGGAGAGTTTCAATAGCGCACAACAGGGGTTAAGTCTAGTCACTAAGTATATGGAAATGAATCTTCTGTCTCTCAACTCCATAAAAACGAAATTCATCTGCTTCAGAAAGACTCGCAATTCAGAACCTTTCGTAACTCCAGTCTTAAAGCTCCACTCTTCCTGTATCTCCTCTCCTTGCTCTTGTCCCAGTATAGAATGTGTTACCTCTTTGAGATACCTGGGTGTCGAGATTGACCAGAGTCTGTCCTTCAAACCTCACCTTGGTCTTACAAGCAACCCGGTACGCAAACTTATATACGTCATGAAACTTTTACGTGACGCTGCTAATCAAAGGACCCTGAAACTCGTTTACACAGCTCTATGTGAGTCTGTACTTTGTTACTGCATAAAGGTGTGGGGCAGTGCTGGGAGAACGGCAATGCTGGGACTGGAAAGGGCCCAGCGCTCGGTTATAAAGGTCACCTATAGAAAACCATTTAGATATGCAACTGATCTACTCTACAAAGAAACTGAGTTGTTGACTGTCAGGCAACTCTTTATTCTGCGAGTTACACTTTCTGTTCACAAAAGAGTGTTAAACTCTGACAACCACACTCGTACCTAGTAGAACATTTCGAGTTCCCCAAATTTGGGTCCGCTCCGTCTTTGCCCGTTGTCTTCCTGGCTTTATCCATTCGTCATTATTACAACAGCATCATACGGATGGTTAACATTCAAAACCTAAAAATAAAAGCTGCTAAAAACAAAGTAATTGGGCTACTTCTCACGATGCCCTATCTTCTAGTAGAGGATCTTGTTGACAACCCATCTTGGAACATTAAAATGTACGGTGATTATGTTATAGAATGACAACTACAATCGAATTACACAATTATCACTCTCACTTTTACACATACCTATACATACATACATAATACATAAACACACTCACAGTGATTGTGGTCGCCCTCTGCCCAACTCTTAAGAGGCTGGTGTCAGGGGAGCGGCTTTAACTTCAAACCTCACCCACTCACTTCACATACCTACCTACATACATGTACATATACCTACACATCTCACAATCACTTAAATTATCATAAAGCCTTAATTAGTTAGCCGTTAGTTAGTAGTCTGAGTATGCTTGCGCTTCTCGTCTACTGTTTTTTATTTTTTATTTTTTACATTCACACAATAGTTTGTTACTATACTCCCCACGGTTTCACTGTATTTTCCTTTTTTTAGAAATTATTTCTGGACTCTCGAGATACAGGACGAGTTCCTAGTTCGAGGTCCGTTGTTTATACTCAATCCATTTGTAATATTTCTTGTTTAATAAACTATTTATTTATTATTTATTATTATTATTAAATATCTAAAATGAAGTACTGTCAAAGTTGACAGGCAGACAGAGAAAGTGAAAGTGGTACTTAAATTATTCCGACCTTATTCCACGTTTATTAATAAGAAAGTCTGTGTTTTCATATCTTACGTGAACAGGTAGAGTACAGTCAGGTAAGACCGGATGCGGGGGAAGACGTAGGTATGACTCAAAATATCTTCCAAAATATGTGATATTTTTTAGTGTTAGCGACAGTGTATATATGTTTGAAGTGATATAGATCAAAAATTAGAGATGGTAGAAAAAAAAATTAAATGTAGAATTGAACAACTTTTCACTGTTTTCAAACAGTGGAAGTTTTATTTATTCAATATTGACCGAAACTGGGATATTTGAGTTTTCGTAAAACCTTTTGACTACGACCGAAATCTATCCGATCTTACCCGACTCGACCAATACTTACCTATAATTTTATAGTGAGATGCACTAGTAAATACCGCTGTTCCGGTCGATTAACCGAGAATCCAGGTTGTTTATGAATGATTAATTAGTTATTATTAAAGTTAGTAGGTAAACGTGAAGTTAACATTACCGTGTTAGGTTATGTTATACATATAGGTAGTATTTCTTTTTAGTGTTCCATACCCAAAGGGTAAAAACGGGACCCTGTTACTGAGACTTCGCTGTCTGTCTGTCTGTCACCAGTCACCAGGATGCCAGGATGTATCTCAAGAATCGTAATAGCGTAATAGGTTGAAATTATCACAGATGATGTATTTCCGTTGCCGCTATAACAACAAATACTAAAAACAATTAAGGCAAATATTTAAGGGCCTACCCCCGTAATATTACGACCAAGAATCATCGACCAAGGGAGCCCTCCCATACAACAAACGTGATTTTTGACATAAAACGCAACGATACCGCGATGTATTTTTACCACTAGCGCCATCTAGTAATAGTGATAGACTTAACGTTAGCGTTGCATGCGTTCACGAAGCGGTTGGTCCAGTGTTCATTTTGGGGTTCCGTTCCCAATTGTGATAGTGGTACGGAACACTTTGTGCGCGAGTTCGACACGCACTTGGTCGGTTTTTTTTAACATACCACTCGTAATATTATAGAGAAGAAAGATTTGTTTGTTTGTAACAAACAGGTTTCGAAACTACTGGACCGATTTCAATAATTATTTCGTTTATCCCCATATTCAACCAAAATATTCATTCGAAATGAAATAAAACGAAAACATTTTTTTTCATTGAAAAAACTTTCTCCGTTTTATTTGAATGTGAATGAATATTTTGGAAAACCTTACGGTGTGGGACCCTTTAAAAGTAAAATCTTAATCCGAATAATATCGATATTAAGGTAGAAAACTAAATTTTTCATAATTTATTTAGGTATTAAGTTTGCATGGAAATGGTAACAGTCGCCACGTTCTTAACCGATTTTGATAAATTTTGGTATAGAGATAGAAGGGACCTTTTGAAGGCTACTTTTGATCCCGATATTCCCTCAGGATCGGGACTTACGCGAGTGAGACCTCGGGACACATGACACAGCTGCCTAGTACATAACATAACTTCCTCGAGTTAAAATTAGATTCATTTTGTAATTAGTAACTGTCAAACAGACAATTTATTTCTGTAAGCCACGTAATGAGTGGTCTTAGCTCTTAGTCTTACCTAGTTTTAAAAATAAACGTTTTTGTAAAACAAAAATCGTTAGGTAAGTGGTGAAAATGAATTTAGGTAGTGGGAGGTCGCCTAACTCGAAAAATATGAATAACTAGCAGAGCCCGCGAATTTGTCCGCCTATTTTTTTGCTAATATAATATTATAATATATAATATACTAGCTGACCCGGCAAACGTTGTTTTGCCTTATAAATTATAGATAGAGCCGATTCTCAGACCTACTGAATACGCATATACAATTTGGTAAAAATCGGTCGCACCGTTTCGGAGGAGTACGGTAACTAACATTGTGACATGGAAATTTTATATATTAGATAGATATAGCCTAAGTATAGCCACCACTGAAAGAATTTTTCGAATCGGCCCGCGGCTACAGGTTAGTGTTATATTTAAAAAAAAGGCCCCCATACAACAAACGTGATTCTTGAGAGAAAAACGCAACGATACCACGATGTATTTTAACCACTAGCGCCATGTTGTGATCGAATGATAGACTTAACGTTCGCGTTGCGTTCACAAATTGGTTGGTCCAGTGTTCATTTTCGGATTCCGTACCCACGTGTGATAGTGGTACGGAACCCTTAGTGCGCGAGTCTCGCACTTAGCGTTAGCCGGGGTTTTTTTTTAATTGACGAGTTTTCTGTCTAGTTATAGGAGTCATGAAAAGCTATTAGTCATCTAGGTACTTGCAACTTATGTTTGCGTACCTAACGGTTCCCTATTATTAGAAAATCAATGGAAAATATGTAATTTAATTTGTAGCCTCTATGTTTTACTTTATAACCAGTTGGACAAGTTTTCCTTTCTATAGGTCTTTGGCATGAAATGAAAACCAGTGACAAACATGGACTTTTCCGTTGCTTCCAAATCTCGTAGAGTTCTTGTAAAACTATTAGCCGCCATTTTTACGATATTATACAGAAACTAAAGTTTACCAAGCTATACTTATTATTTTACGTGAATTCACAGATATTAAGACTGCCCGCCTGGAACCGTACCGCGGTTCTTCCGTCGGCATCGGAATCGGATTCATTTGACAGTTGACAGCCGAATTTTGCACCGCGAAAATTAATAATCGACGCGTCGATTACTCATATGATTCCGACGACAAATTGAGTGAATGAAAATGGGATTTTTGACAGAAAATCTTAAAATCGACAGTTGACTGTCATCGATTCGAAGTCGACGAGTAACTGTCAAATAAAAACAAGGGTTATTGTTTTCGCGCGTTTAGGCCGCTCGCCCACGGCGACTTTTTGAAGCGATGCGTCGCGCGCTTAGCATACGCGCGACTGCATTGCTACTAACGCGTGGTAGTCGCGTTTGCAATGCGCTACAGCATCGCTACTGAATCGAATGCAAACGCGCGACCGTGTCGGACGACATCGGGAAGAAAACGGAGGGAGGCGACTGAATTGCACTTGCTTCGCGACTGAAGCGCGATAGTATCGCGTTTGCATCGCTTCTAAATCTGAGCGCCCCGTGGGCGAGGGCACACAGCTAGCGACCGCTTCGCGACTGTATCGATGCAGAATCGCGTTAGTATCGCTACAAAAAGTCGCCGTGGGCGAGCGGCCTTAAAAAAGTGAATATCGAACGCCGAAGGATTACGTTCCGTTACCTACACACGCATTATTTATGAATATAATGAAATAATTATATTTACGTTCAAATGTAGGTAATTTACATTTTTTAAGAAAACTATATTAACTTTTATCTTGTTTAGATCTTTTAATATACAAATTGTAATAAATTATAACAACTTTTTTTCCCCGTAATGTTTAACATTGTAATGTTTGTTGCGTAAATCGGACCGGATTCCGACGCTCTTATTCCATTCATTCATGTTCATTCGGTATTGTGACGGCTGTCAAATGGATGTCAAACACGCTTGCGCGGTGTCAAACTTGAAAACCTCGCTGTCAAATATGTCAAACTACCGCGTCGGAATCGAATTGCTGTCATCGGAAGATCCGCGGTAGCTTTCGGTCTATTTCGGCTACTTCCACAGCAATTCACAGCATTATGTCATATGGCATCCTGCTGTGGGGGTGTGCTGCAGATATTAAGGATATCTTCATTTTACAGAAGAGAGCGGTACGAGCTATCTACGGGTTGGGCCCTAGAGAATCACTTAGAGAAAAATTTAAAGAAATAAATATTTTAACAGTATATTCACAATATATTTACGAAAATCTTTTATACGTCCATAAAAATAAGGACAAGCTTGTTAAAAATCGGGACATACATTTATTTAATTTAAGAAATAAAGATGATCTAACTGTGCCCTGGAGTAGGCTCCAGAAAATAAACAGGTCCTTCTCTAGCTCATCTATGCTCTACTATAATAAGTTACCCAAGAATGTGTGTGACATGTCCATTAATAAATTTAAAACATATATTAAAAGCAAACTGTACAGGATGGCATACTATAATACATCGGATTATATTAACGATAAAAATCCATGGAAATGAATACTTTATTGAAAGACGGGGACAGACAGGGGCACGGTCGCGTTCGCGAATGCTTGGTTCGTTCGGCTCGGTTCGGTTCGTCCTGGGGCGTATTCATGGAGTTCTGTGGTAAAGTAGCAGGATAAGTTATGGAAAGGAGTAAATAGATGGTTCTACCTACGAATTTTATAATAAAATTCTAGAGTGTAGGAAAGGAATGCAAGGCTGGCACCACAGAACTCTGGTGGTGGGTCCCGGGGCGGTTTGGGCGGTGTTGGGCGGGTTGTGTGTTTGTGGATGAGATAGTGTTTTAAGTAAATTATTTTTTTTTATGTTTATTATTTTGTATATTATAACTTATTTGAACAGATAGACAGACAGACAGAGTTACTTTCACTCTTGTAATGCTAGTAAGGATTTTTATAGTAAGTATAGATTATTGCTCCAGTTCCACTTTTCTTCAATAATATTATATATGCGACAATGTAAATCACATGATTACTGCAAAAAAAATACACAAAAAAAAACCCCATGAGTTTCTTGTGTCTTCTTCTCATGTCATGGAGGTCGCGATCCGAAGACATAGTAGAGTAGATTAAATAAAAAAAATGACATGTCAAAGAGATATCTTGCTAATATCCGAATGAATAAACGTACTTTGAATTTTGAATTGAATTTTTGAATTTTACCCAGTGATGGATGAGTCATATACTTAAAACAAATAGTTTTAGATGCACCTTCTTTGATTTAATGGCTACAAAAAGTGAGGGGAAATTAATTACCTTGAGTTTGAAGCAAGAGCGAGATATACTTAGAGATCTACCTACATGCCATTTTAAGTGAGACCCGAAAAGAAATGAGAGTACAGTAAGGTAAGATCGGGTATGGGGAAAGACCGTTTGACACAAATATTTTCCAAAATAGGTGATATTTTTCAGTGTTAGCCATGGTATTAACAAAAGCAATTCACCCCGCACTGATCTGTGGCATCCGGCAGTTGCAATGTCACCTATTTTGAAAGATATTTGAATCATACCCCCTTTCCTCGTATCCGATCTTACCTGACTATAATCTAGCTGTCGAATTTTAATATCAAAATTTGCTTTCCATTTATTTAAAAGAAGGTGCTTCTATGCTTACAACTCTCTGAATTGACTATGAAAAATTGTTAGGACGATTTCAGTAAGTACTTCTTCACCGATTGCGAAGAAACTTGTTATGAGGACAGCTGGAGCTGTGGATTAACGCGTAAGCTAGTTTTATCTCAATATTCCCATCGAATCGGGACTTATGCGGCTGAAACCGCGAGGCACAGCTAATCTAAGTATATAATATCTTTAGTAATGTTATAAAACGAAAATACGTTTGTTTGTAACAAATAGACTCCGAAACTATTGGACCGATTTAAAAAAAAATTCCACCAATAGAAAGCTACATTATCGAGGGGTAACATAGGCTAGTTTTGATCCCGATATTCCCACGGGATCGGGACTTACACAGGTAAAACCCCGGGGCGAACAATAATAAAAATAAGTCTTCTAAATCTGCCAAGAAGCTAGTAAAAAAAAGACCTTGTTAATCATCGAATCTGACGAAAATTGGCATCGGCCGGTGTTTTCCATGCGGCTTACATCCCGTTCTCTTGCGGTAAATATACCGAATGACAGATTAGAATCAAAATATCCGATAAACAGATATTTTATAAGCTGACATATCCGTGTTCCGGTGTAGCGCGCATCGATAAGTCGCAGCGCTAATATTATAAAGAGGAAATATTTGTATTTTTGTGTGAACCTATGTGTGTCTGTATGTTTGTTATAAATAAACTCAAAAACTACTGTGCCGATTTCAAAACTTCTTTCACCAAAAGAAAGCTACATTCACCCTGAGTAACATAGGCTACTTTTGATCCCGATATTCCCACGGGATAAATAAATAAATAAATTCTCCTAACAACACACAGCGCCATCTAGCCCCGTGGTAAGCGACTAAGCTTGTCTTACGGTGACTAGATAACGGATATAATACTTATATTTATTTTTCTTTTGTAAATACATACATATTATACATAGAGGGACACCCAGACCAGACACAAATATTTATTTTTTAAGGCATAAATACTTGCACCCGGCGGGAATCGAACCCGCAACCTCCTGCATTGCAGTCGCGCTTTCGCACGACTATAACGACTATAATGGATCGCGACTTACTAAACCGCGAGACCCAGCTTGTCAAAAAAAAATAACAATAGAAGGCTACACTATTCAGGAGTAACATAGGCTACTTTTGATCACGATATTCAAACGGGATCGGTACTTACGCGGGTGAAATCTTCTAAATCTTTAAAATGCTTTGTCCTGACTGACTGACTGAATGAGTGATCAACGCACAGCCCAAACCGCTGATAGTAGAGAGCTGAAATTTGGAGTGTGTTCTTTATATGATGTAGGTATCCGATAAGAAAATATTTTTGAAAATTCCTACAGGATTAGGACTTATGCGGGTAAAATCGCGGGACACAGCTAGTACCTAATATTAGCGTACATATAGATATAGACACGACAGTTGATAAATAAACCTAATTTAATTTGTAATGCGTACGAGTTACAAATCAATCAATAGATTGCCCACGTGTGATTTACTACGATTTTACTACCAATTGCGTGTGTGTCGTTGATACTAAATTGGCAACAATGGCGACGTATTTTTGTCCTACGATATATAATTGATATAAATTGTGTTTACGTTCATTATATAGGTACGTATTTGGTTGATTTAAAATTAGACTACTCAATTTTGCTATGTTTACCTAGGTAGGTAGGCATAACACGCACTTTTCTCATTTATCTTTTTTCATTTTCACTTTTCCGCAAATAATCGGTTTCTTTATTTACAAAAATATTACGATTCATCTGGGGCGTACGATATAGGTGGACGCTTAGCTTAGATCGTCATTTTTTCGACTCGACAGCTCGAGAGTATCTCCAATGAAAGACGTTTTATGCGTAGGTAGAATTGCTTATTCCAATTTGGTAGAATCTAGCCTAAGCAAGCGCTGCGGCACTGACTGGTAAACTGTGGTTATAGGCTCGCTGGTCCGCAGATTATTGAAAATACATCGCGGTGTACTTAAATTAGACATTTCTCCCCTTTCCCGGTATTTTAGGAAATGCTGTTAACCTTCAGAGAAGCAATGATTTACGAAGGAAACAATTTTATGGACGAAACGAACAAAGTACCTACTTCTAGTTACTTTATGATCGCCTGGTACAGTTGTAGACTTGTAGCTATTTATACATTTCTTTAATTAAAGCTATTTACAACGCTTTTAGGGTTCCGTAACCAAAGACCCCTTTTACTAAGACTCCATGACTATCTGTCTGTCTGTCTTAGTTTAGGGATGCTTCATCATCCCAAGGCAGAAGGGCTGAGTACTGGTAAAAGTCCAAAGGTGAGCAATTTACTTCTGAGGAACTATTTTGGTCATTTCGTAAAACTTCGTCATAATATCGTTATCATTTTTAGGGTTCCGTACTCAAAGGGTAAAAACGGGACCCTATTACTGAGACTTCGCTGTCTGTCTGTCCGTCCGTCCGTCCGTCCGTCCGTCCGTCTGTCACCAGGCTGTATCTCATGAACCGTAATAGCTAGACGGTTGAAATTTTCACAGAAGATGTATTTCGGTTGCCGCTACAACAACAAATACTAAAAACAAAATAAAACAAATATTTAAGAGGTGCTCCCATACAACAAACGTGTTTCATACAACAAACATCGAATCGAGTAGGTCATGAAATTCAAAATGGCTACCCTATCTGTCAAATATACCAGTCTGCCTTCACTTACCAAAGAGTTTCTTAATTATAAGTTTCAGATTGTCTTTGTGCCAAAGATTTTTTTATTTTTCTTTAGTGGTGTGGTCGTATGGAAGTAAGAATCAAAGCTAAATATGTCACATTTTCCTATCAAATTTTGAAATTGGTAAACGATTTTAGGGTTCGGTACCCAATTGTAATAGTGGTACGGAACCCTTCGTGCGCGAGTTTCGCACTTGCCGGGTTTTATTTTTATGGGACCAAACTTGTACAATTGCAATCGACCAACCAGTCTTCGAGTAATCGGCAAACATCCATAAAAAATAGTCACAATCACAACCGAATTCAGAACCTCTTCCTTTTTTGAAGTAGGTTAAAATCAAGGTTCTGACTAAATCTACGAGTTACTACAATAAGTAGTAGGGGCAAGTGTGGAACATGTGGACACTTTCTTAACTTACGTTAACCTTATTGGTGACTCCAAAAGTAGTATATAGATCCTACCTCTGTTATCTACCACAATCGAGAGTTTCGTATAGAAAATTGTCGGGCGTCTCATCAAAATGAAGCTACTCACGGAAAACTAGCTTGATAGTAATCAATTTGCAAAAATGTACTAGGGATCCTGGGCTATATCTTGCTTTTCACTCTGAAGGGTCCAAATTGAGAATTCCCACGGGATCTGAGATCTACGAAATGCGTAGCTCGTCTGTCTATATTTATTCATACCTATTACGTTTGATGAAACACCCATTATGATTTTATTTGCGTACATTTGGCAGCCCGCCATTTTGATCGATATATTAAGTACTTCCAGTTGATTTATTATCGAAATACATTAGGTAGCTAGCGAGATCAATTTTATTGAAAGGGTACCTACTTTCAACTTCTGTTTACGTTGCTTAGAAGACAGACAGACCGACCGACACGAAAGTCACTTAGGTAGGTACACTTGTGGTATGTAACTTATGAGGTAACTGTTACCATTTCCATACAAACATAATACCAAAATAAGTAATTAAAAATTTAGTTTTCTACACTAATATCGGTATTATTCGAATTAAGATTTTATTTTTATAGGGCCCCCACCACAAGGTTTTCCAAAATATTCATTCGAAATGAAATAAAACGGAGAAACATTTTTTTCATTTTTACAGCGTAAATTACTTTTTATTGGGAATAATATAAAACAAAAGAGATGTACCTAAATGAGATGTAAACTAGTAATTTATTTTGGTATTATGTTTGTATGGAAATGGTAACAATACCCACGTTCTTAAGGGCCCATATAACCCCAATTGCGTGACAGGGATAGCGCTAGCGAATTTCAGATGTGTTAATGAAGGACATAAGATGCTAGTATGTATAATTTTAGAGCGTAAAATTAAACAATTGGTAATTACAAGATAACAAAACATTAATTTAATGCCGTGGGTATTTTTAACGAGTCTTAAGAAATATTTTAACGAAAAAAAAATATATCTACAAAAACACAACGCATGGTCGACTTTGAGCGGGATTCGAACCAACAACGCATCTTTACTCAAACCGAGTAACGCCTTCATGAGTTAACTACCGGCGTCGCGTTGGTGACTCACACGCTAAATCTTTGCATCTGTATCTACAGTTAAGGCATGTTTGCGGCATCCTGATGGCATTGACTGACATAAATGTTCACACCATAGAACTGGACTGGTCTCTATTAGAGACTAGAAGTAGAAATGTCGCCTGATAGTGATCCATTTCAAACTCGTCTCTGACGACGAGACGAGCCAGTTACAAACGTCAATCTGTTCGGGAAATTAAAAATGGACCATAATTCAAACGTCCTCGTTGTTACAATACTTACGGCCGAATACAAAAACGTTACTCAAAATTTGAGTCCTACTTAATCAAATAAGCAGCGCTCAATCTCAAAAATTATCATACAAATTTCTGAGTTTAGAGGCTGCTCAATTATTAAGGTATACCCCTCAAATTGTAAGTGGCGTTTCTGTATTCAGCTGTTAGTTTACCATCTATGTAAGCTAAGGTTCACACCCTAGTTTGTAAGTAATGTGAAATTAATTAATTATGATGATATAATATCTCTGCTTATTATTTACTCTACTCTATTATTTCTCTATAATGGTTTATATGGTCTTTTTATTATTATCATCTAAAAACTGCAATTTATTGTTTTAAAACTAATTAAATTCCACAGACTTCCTTGATTTCTTTCAATCTTTACATTTTGGAAAAAAAATCGTCTATTTTAAATAGTGGGGTAAAAGCACTGTTAAAAGTTTTAACATAAGGCGCATTTTTCAGTAGCAGTCACTTCTAATAAGTTCTAGTTAATTTTTGGAAAATTCTATGAACGGGTATTCGTGTTCCACGAAAAAGAATTCAAAAATCTTTAAAATAGAGTGCATTTTACAGTAACAAAGGGAAGAGTTTTGTTTTTCTTTTATTTTTACTAATGCGTTTTGCTTTTGGTGACTTCCCGTCACATCCTTTGAAGTTTGAATATCCTGTTTAAGAAATTATTTTGATTTCTTCTTAGAATGGATGTAGGTTTTACTATTTTTAATTTTATTATTAACTTTCGTGTATAGTAGCATCTACTCGCTTGCCTTTGTTTCAATTCAAAACTTTATGATGTCTTGTTATTTTTGCGTGTCTAGTACCTATGGCTATGTTGTACTCGTAATATTGGGGAGATGCACTGGTATTGGCTCTTATATTATGTTATCTATACTAATATTATAAAGAGAAAAGATTTGTATTTTTGTGTGTGTTATGTTTGTTATGAATAAACTCAAAAACTTCTGGACCTATTTCAAAAATTCCTTCACCATTAGAAAGCTACATTCACCCTGAGTAACATAGGCTACCTTCGATCCTGATATTCCCACGGGATCGGGACTTACGCGGGTGAAACCACGGGATGCAGCTAGTTAAGTTATATATTTTATTTAATTTTATAACGGTATTATGTTTTTTTTATCAATACTCTACGTTGCTAAAGGCATTGATAAATTGCTTTATACCGGGTGTTCCGAGGAGGGGGTATAATATTAAGCCGAAAGGGGGTTGTTCTAGAGGTCTAGGCGAACAACTTTTGTTCTACAACGCAACGCAAACAATTAACACCGGAAAAATGAATTTAATTTCGATCTAACATCGCGAAAATAGCAGAAAAATCTAGGATTTTTAATTCCAGATTCGATTTTATTTTAGAAATGTAGATTTTTGATTAGTTTGTCGTAAGTATGTTGGTATACTGACCGTATTCATCTAATAATATCATAGAATGCATATAATAGACGAATCAATAATAAGTCGACGTTTCAAATCAAGTACCTATTTTTGTTTTTTGTATAAGTACATTGTTCCCATTGAATAAATTTGATTTTGACTTTGGTTATATTTTTGTACCCTGTAGCCCGGGTCAAACCGAAGGGGCGCTGCTAGTAGCTAGAACATTATAAAGTATTCTGTAATAAAGCGGAGAGACAACTTATTATCTAGTTTTTTGTTGTGACCTAATAGAAAGCATGTATAAATACATATTTGTAATAAACAGGTAGTAGATAAATATGTTAATGAATCGCCTAGTGTGTGATACAAATTTATGAATGCAGTTTCTAAGTATTAAAAGTGAAATGTATAAATTATTGATATTTAGTTTTCACTATCTATATACCTACTTAATAGTGGTATAAAAAAGGGTTTGCCTAAAGTCCAAAAAGGGGTTCGTTCTCTGTTTATTTATACTGTAGGTAGTTCCGGAAACTTTTTTTTTGTTTTAACCATTTTCCATTATGTTGGCAATTAATACTAACTTAATAGATAAAGTAATGAAACTAAAATGAATATTTTTCTTTAATTTTTGCAGCAAACTCTTGTACTTAAGTAATCGGTTTTTATCGACCTCCTGAAAAATTCAACTGTCTAACTGGCACGATTCAGAAGATACAGCCTAGCGACAGACAGACAGCAGAGTCTTAGTAGTAGGGTTAATCTTAGTAATCCCGTTTTGAACCCTTATGCAAAGAACAAGCACAGAACCCTAAAAAAGTTTAACTTTAAATTGAAAGTTACAAAGTAAGTCCCACGATTTGCTAGGCTGTTGTTTGTAGATATTTTTGTGATTGTCATTGTAGGTACCCAAATCATGTTCCATAAGCTTAAAAAAATGTTTTTCAGTTCACTTTAATTATCAATTATACCTACGATTTATGTATACTGCGCTTTAATGCAGGTCGTAATTTGCTATTTCTGAACGTATTACAGAGGGTTAAAGGGGCGGAGAGAGTTTTATAAAAGTTTTTTTACGGTTATTTTTAACTAGATGTTATGATAAAAACGGTAGGTACCTTAATCATAGCACCTAGGTAAAGTAACGAAAAAATATCAACATAACATTTCTTTCATTTTTTTGGTCGAAATCTACCTTCACATTGTATTTAAAAACACTTTTCAAAATACAACACGAACACGAACAAAACGCAAAACGTCAAAATTATGTCACTGTCAAAAATAGGCGGGGAAATGTTTTTTTTTTTAGCGCGGCACCGCACAAGCGACGCGGACGACCGTCGTCAACGCAACTGAACATGTCTTCTGGAATCGTGTTGCTTCTCTATTTGCATTGCTTTTACCACAGCTTCATAAATACCGCAGTAAATATACACCTCGTCCTTTGAAATACAGGCAACGTCATCTGGTCCCAAGCTATGCAGTTAGGCTTGCGTTGTGGTGACCGTTATCGGATACCAAAATATTATTGAATAAAATAAAGTTGTAGTTATACTTTGTTTTTTGATTGAAGACTACGTTTTGACACATCATCCTAAACAAAAAAACACAAAGAACCAAAACGTCAGATTATAGTCTGAAATTAAAAAAAAACGGTATAGGTAGGTACCTAAGTATCTTTACACAGTTTTTTTTAATGAAAAATGCTTGCTAAAACATTTTACAGACAAAACTACACTAAAAAGATTTAAATGAGCTAGTGTTTGCTTGCAAAATTAAGTAATGTACCTACTTACTACCTACTAAAAAAAAGTTTGTCGGCCGGACCCGAACCGAACACGCAATCTCCTCGCTAGCCGTCTAGAGAGTCACTCAAGCTTGAAATGCAAAATTTCCCGTTATTTTCTCATGACTACGTAATTATCAGAAGCGGCAGAGTTTTCTATTTAACCGACTTCAAACTAGGAGGTGGTTCTTAATTCGACCCGTATATTGTTTGTATGTATGTAGGTATGTGGATATGTTCGTTCGCGCCGTACTCCGATATAAATGAAGTCCGATTTCGATATTAATTCTCCTTTTCTATAGGTACAAACGCAATCAAGTGTGAGTGAGTCCGGATCGGTTCTAGTCACCATAAAACAAGCCCAGTTACGTGATAATAAAACAATTATATCATGTAGATGAGCGTGCTGCGTTTTAGATGACACCGTCACTTATCATCGTGTAATGGTGGAGAAACGTTTGGCGTGTAGCCCCGATAAGCCGTGTAGCCCCGGTATAGAATAGGGTGACCCTAACTCTTCCCGTGGGTGTCGTAAAATGCGACTAAGGGATCTGAGGGAGACTAGCAAACCTTAAGTTCTCCCCGCGCGGTGGCGGATAAACTACTTGGTTCCTAGGAGGGTTGATGTCATGCAGGCGTCCGGCCGTAAAAATATTGACAATTCGTCCCATAAAAGAGCTGGCACTTTAAATGTATGAGATTTTTATTTAGATTTTTTACTTAAATAAAATGTGAAATTTAGGTACGCTGTAAAAATGAACGAAATGTTATTCTGTTTTATTTCATTTCGAATGAATATTTTGGAAAACCTTGTGGTGGGGGACCCTGTAAAAATAAAATCTTAACCGAATAATACCGATATTAGGGTAAAAACTAAATTTTTCATAATTCTATTTTGGTATTATGTTTGTATGGAAATGGTAACAGTACCCACCCTCTTAAGGTCAAAATACACGACAGACACTTACACTTAAAAAAAAAACAACAAAAAACAATATAAAAATATAGGTAAGTATTATATCCGTTGTCTAGTCACCGTAACACAAGCTTAGTCGCTTACCATGGCGCTGTGTGTTGTTCACAGAATTTATTTATTTAAGTAAGTAATTTATTTATTTTTATACGATTTTAAACTTACATGGTTGTTTTCACTACAAATATTATTATACTAGCTGTGCCCGCGACTTCGTCAGCGATTTTCGAACACCTACCCATCGCTGTGCAAAAATCTACACTTGAACGGACGACCAGGGAAATCTGTTGCTGAGCAGAAGAGAATCATGGCAGAGTTCATTTAAGTGTAGATTTTGCACAGCACAGCGTTAGGTAACTTGTTCGCATTACTTATTATAAGAAGTAGCGTTTACCAAAAATATAAATATAATCAAAACCCGACTTCGAAAAAAAGGACAAAACAATAACAATTAGCTCTCCTACATACAGTGCATACGATTTATCTGTTATTGCTCGAAACCCGTTTTGTTTTGGCTAGTTCCGATTCCATCCGGTTGCGTGGTGAACTAAATTCAATTATTTTAAATAGTAAAATTTCATATTGTTATTCATTATCGTTATGAAAAATAGCTTACTGTGAGTTATTCAGCTATCTAAATACACAATACTAATCGGTTCAGCTGTTCTGAAATTTAAATTAATAATATACCTACAACATACCCAACTTAATTTTGTGTATAATCTGTAATATATCGCCTACTTTCAGACGACGACGGTTTATTTCCAAACTTTTGGCCTCTCTCTTCCAACACTTAAATGGTGGCCCATTGAAGTACGGACAGTACTTCCCTGGGCGACCGTTTAAGTGTGGAATTTTGCACAGTGGGAGGTAACGCGCGCTGCTTATCTATAGCTACTAATATTATAAAAAGTAAAGTTTGGGTATTTGGAAGGACGTTTGTATGAAGTATACGTATGGTGTTCTTCATAACTACCAAACCGATTTTCTTGATTCTTGCACCAATATATCTACATTACATTATCCAAAAGCCTAATCTTGAGTTATGTCATTTTAAATAACAAAAACACGATATTTCTTGAATAATCGTAGCTAATGAAATAGCCCGCTCCTTTATCTTCCTTCAAAAACGTAAGAGAAGTGTTTTGACCGCTATCACACCTGATGCTAAGCGTCGATGCCGTCAAAGATGAAACACGATGACCAGTGTGCTTACACCTATTTCAATCAGGTTTCTTACAGTCTCTTTGAAAAAAAAAATCATTAGTTACCTACTTGATTTGGAACGGGTAATATTATAGAAAGATCATCTCATGATAATGTCAGCCGCATGATATAGGAACAGATCGGATGTAAGAATATGGGTACTTACAATGAAATTGTAAAAAAAACACAAAGAAATACAAACATCCAAAAAAAGAACAATACAATATTCAAACTAATTAAGAAAAAGCTGTAAAAATCATCAAAATTGTAACCGTAACTTTAATCATTAAGGAGTTTCCCGATGAGAAGATGCTGGTTTCGGGTCCAGTCCATCAATTTGTATCTAGTGCTTTGTAAGCCGATTCTATTGATTATTATATCCGGATAAAAAGTAGCCTTAATCCGGGTCTAAAGTTATCTGCATTCCAAATTTGGTTCAAATCGGATAAGCCATTTCTGAGATTAGCAGGAACTAACAAAGAAACAAAGTCATTAAAAATACACGATTCGTGTTTAGCTTCCGATTTTGAGACGGCTTGAATTTTTTTTTCTGGATATAATTCAATTACAGACTCTTGGAGCTTATTGGCCTAGCTGTACCTGCCGATCATGATCGATCGTGTCGGTTAAGCAACGCTTGGCGAGGTCATTACTTGGATGGGTGACTAATAATTTTTGTGGCTAAAATTCATTTTTTCGAACTTCTTCGTGCTTCGGAAGGCACGTAAAGCAGTTTTTTCATTTTTCATTCATATAACTTTATTTAAGTACTTATACACATTTTATTATAATAAACTTCTCGCCAAACTGACTTGCAGTTTATTGGCAAGTATGCGCTTATTTCACGGCTACAATTAAAATGTGCACCTTACACACACAAAACTATTCACAAAACAATTAAGTACTATACATAATTAAATAAGTTGGTCCCGGTTGTTATCTTTGATAGCAGTCGTTAGGTCCAGTTAAAGGCTTTAGGGCGACCTGAAAACTCTAACATTAGGTGAGCCACACCACTAAACAAAAAAGAAAGAAGACTTACCTCTTTTGAATAAAGGTGTTATACTTCTTTTGTATCTTGTCGTTGGCGATTTTTTGACTTTGTTAATTATTATTTTGCAAACCGGGCGTTACTATGGTTACGAAAATTGTTGACAACCGACATAAAGCAACAATTTAGATTTAGGGATATTTTTTTTTAATTATCACGATTATTTAAATGTAATGTAAATGTATACATAGGCCTATATAACAAAAAGAATGTAAACAAAAAACCTACCTGAATCCATCCTGAATCGCGCAAGCGATATTTTTTTCCCGATAACTATGTACATACCTACAATAAAAATTCAATGTGATTAAGATGCTTTATGGATGTTATGAATGGACACAGTTTCTGTACACATTTATTATATGTAGAAAGAAGAGAGATAGACATAACGGGGTATTTACCATGTTTAGGTGTGTTTATTTACGGAGCTCGATCTAAACATCTAACAAATCTTAACATGATAAATACCCCGTAATATAATAATATTTATTTTTACTTTATATGTGTGCTACATTATCTAAGTAGAATATAAATAAAATTCAGAAAAAATAGAAAATTAAAAACGGGGCAAGTGCGACACTCGCGCATAAAGGGTTCCGTACCACTATCACAATTGGATACGGAACCCTAAAATGGTTTACAACAACCAATTTTTAAATTTTATAGGAAAATATGAAATATTTATCTTCGATTCTTACTCCCATCAAACGACCGAATCACTGAAAAAAAAAAAACCTTGGCACAAAGAAAATCTGAAACATAAAATAAACTCTTTGGTAAGTAAGGCAGACTAGTATATTTGACAGATAGGGCAGCCATTTTGAATTCCATGACCAACTCGATTTGTCCTCCTGTCCTTCCTGTCCTGACTCGACTCCTTGTTATTTTTGAAACACGTTTGTTGTATGAGAGCCCCTTTTAAATAATTGTTTTATTTCGTTTTTAGTATTTGTTGTTGTAGCGGCAACCGAAATACATCTTCTGTGAAAATTTCAACCTTCTAGCTATTACGGTTCATGAGATACAGCCTGGTGACAGACGGACGGACGGACGGACGGACGGACGGACAGACAGACAGACAGACAGACAGACAGACAGACAGACAGACAGACAGACAGACAGCGAAGTCTCAGTAATAGGGTCCCGTTTTTACCTTTAGGTACGGAACCCTAAAAAATCAAAACGTAGGGGCATGGTCGGTCGTGGCTGATAGAACTTACGGCATAAACATATTTGCTCTAATGTCTTTATCCAGGGAGGAAACAGTCGACTACGTTTGTTAAGTTTGTATGGAGAAAAGAGTAGGTAGACTGTCCCCTTAGGCTACTTTTGTGTGTCATATTTTATAATAAAACTAGCTGACCCGGCAAACGTTGTTTTGCCTTATAAATTATAGATAGTAGCCGATTCTCAGACCTACTGAATACGTATACAAAATCTCATAAAAATCGGTCAAGCCGTTTCGGAGGAGTACGGTAACTAAAACTAACGGAAATTTTATATATTAGAAGATGATTTTCCTGGCAACTGGCAAAAGTACACTTGGCGCTTGCCGACGCGCACCTCCGAGTATTTGATTGACGAATCCGTTATCATATTCCGAATCACTTTCGGTTTCATTTGACCGGTTATTTGAATAACTAACTACGAGGAGGTAATAGCCTAGAAGATGGACGGACATCCTACTAATAAATATTTAAATGTAGGTAAAAGTTACATATAGATTTAGATATCCAGATACTGTCCTCGTGGGGTCGTTACTTATGCGGGTATTTATATTTTAACGGCCGGCCCCCTGCCGGACACCAACCCCTCTAGGGACCAAGCAGTTTATCCGCCACCGCGCGTGGAGAACTTAAGGTTTGCTAGTCTCCCTCAGATGCCTTAGTCGCCGGTTACGACACGCACGGGAAGATATGGGGTAACCCTATTCTATGCCGGGGATACACGGGCGTCGATAACATCCGTGGATAAGTATTTATCTAAGCTACGTTAGTATTATGTGATCTGTGTCTAAGCTAACCATAAATGTATTTTTTTCTTCTTCTGGGTGTTTTCCAAATGTATAAATGGCCTTCAGGGGGATAGCTAAACATGCTAAACGGAGTTGCGTCCTCGATTTTGACAAAAACTAAAATGGCATAAGTAGCCTAAGTATTGAAGACTTTTGAATAATTAAGAACGTGGCGACTGTTACCATTTCCATACAAACTTAATACCAAAATAAATTATGAAAAATTTAGTTTTCTACCTTAACATCGATATTATTTGGATTAAGATTTTACTTTTATAGGGTCCCCACCACAAGGTTTTCCAAAATATTCATTCGAAATGAAATAAAACGGAGAAACATTTTTTTCCTTTTCCAGCGTAAATTACTAGTGTACATCTCATTTACACCTCATTTGTTTTATATTATTCCCAATAAAAAGTAATTTGCGCTGTAAAAATGAAAAAAATGTATCTCCGTTTAATTTCATTTCGAATGAATATTTTGGAAAACCTTGTGGTGGGGTATAAAAGTAAAATCTTAATCCGAATAATATCGATATTAAGGTAGAAAACTAAGTTTTGCATAATTTATTTTGGTATTCAGTTTTATGGAAATGGTAACAGTCGCCGCGTTCTTAATTGCCTTAGCCAGGAATCGTACCTTGTCAAAAAACACCCTAAATTATTGTATCAATAGATAGATAGTGTTGCCGACAAAGATCAAATCCTGGAAACAAACATAGTTAGCCTTATTAATAGACGTGGAGTTATATTTATTCCACTTTTTGTTTCTGTCTGTCAACTTTGAAAGTTCTTGTCACGGAAAAAGACAAAGCATGTTCTTACTACTCCGACCTTACTCCACGTTTATTAATAAGGCTAAGTGTGTTAAATCGAGATAAATTGTCTATAGGTCTAAAGGGGCCGAAACCGAAAGCAGAGTTGCCATGTCTCTGACAGGTAAATTATGAAGAAATTTCTTCATAATTTCCTTCGATAATTTCTCTTGATTTATTTAAAAAAAAAAAGGTTTTTATTTTTCGATAAGTATAACCGAGATGGCGATTCAAAATGCGCCGATGCAGCTAGTTAACAAAAGACAACCCTCACCAATAGTTGAAGAAGTCCGAGAGATCCATGCAGTCTGGCTCCCTCCTCTCCTCTGCTATCCCAGAGTCCAAGTCTTCTTCGCTGGAACCTTCCGATTCGGTGTCTCGCTCACTCATCAGTTTAGCACTAAGTACTGTTTCTACTTTCGATTTACTTCACTAAAACTAAGGTTTAAAAATTCTATTTTGGTGTATTATAGGTAGGTAGGTACTAAGGTTTGTTTTACTCATTAGGAATGGTGCGTTTCAACTGTCGTTATGTTTGTAGCAAAACAATAATAAGTGCTGCCTTTTAATGATGAATGTTCTACCTTGGATTTAGGGATATTTGTAAATATATGAAGAATGGATGGACTAATCTCCCTCCCTGAATTCAAGATATAGATAAGGTATAGCACATTCAAAACATTAAGGCAACACTTATATGTTTTACTAGGTACCAACAAAACGGCATAGGAATTTAAGATGAAACACACTTATAGTTGCATTTAATTGATAATTTGTGTGGCAAAAAACTTTCTTGTGGCGTCGTATGGGGGAGGCCTATGTGAGATAGTCACTGAACTCTATATATACAAGTACGCTGGAATTGCTATACCATACAAAATGACATTAGATCTTTGTGCCGATTTGATTTGCGCTGTGCTCTGTTTTCTATTGATAGTGATGGTGACCGTCCACGGAACTAAGTAGGTAGGTATATATCCATGGACGGGCACCATCACTTTCAATAGAAAACAGCGCAACATGGCGCAGATCAAATAGGCACAACATTTAGTGCGTGATCTCCTGCCAGCGTGTATTATGGAAGTCAGTGGAGGCAGTGGACGGATAAGGGCTGAGATTATAATATTATTAAAGCCTAGTCATCCGGGTCATTATTACGAACCTATTGATATTTCTGTGTAATATTTGGTACAATAAAGAATGGGTCGGTATGCTATCTACCTACGTGCGTTCTATTCCCCCATGTGCGATCGTCTTTATTCTATAAAAGTTTCCTGGCACCGCGTCCCACTGTCTGACATTTCATATTGTGTTGCAGCCAAACAAACTGACCTATTTTACTGAACAATTTTGATATTGTCATTGTTTTCTTTGTCGCTCGATTAGTTAGAAATTAAACTGTTTTTTTTCGGTTTGAATCGCTTGGTGTTTATTACTTTTAGCATTGTTTCAATGTTCAACGTTTCGGGACCTTTACAGGTCTCTTCTTCAGGATTGACTGAGACCTGTAGAAAAGACCTGTAAAGGTCTCGAAACGTTGAGCGTTGAGACAATGCTAAAAGTAATAAACACAACGCGATTAAAGCCGAAATATCGCGAAAACAGAAGAAAAATCTATGCTCTATGGGCTATATTTCACCCGGACACCATGGCGGCGCAACCAGGAAAGCTACCGCGGTTCTTCCGTTGACAGCAACTCGATCCCGACGCAGTAGTTTGACATCTCTGACAGCGGAGTTTTCAATTTTAAAACCGCGCATCCATGGCCGTCAGCCGTCGAATTGAAGATTTTCTTTCAAAATCTTCAATTCAATTCAATTCTGTCTGTGTTGCATTCATTCAATTTGGCTTCGGCATCGATATGAGTAATCGACGCGCCGATTTGAAATTTTCGCGGTTCGAAATTCGGCTGTCAACTGTCAAATGAATCCGATCCCGATTCCGACGGAAGAACCGCGGTAGCTTCACAGTCATTCATTCAATTTGGCTTCGGCATCGATATGAGTAATCGACGCGCCGATTTGAAATTTTCGCGGTTCGAAATTCGGCTGTCAACTGTCAAATGAATCCGATCCCGATTCCGACGGAAGAACCGCGGTAGCTTCACAGTCGCCGACACCAACAAAATGTATACAGCTCGTGTAATTGGTTGCGCCACCAAACGGACACCAAGTGAGTAACTCTCTATAGAGCTGCATACATTTTGTTGGTAGCGGCGACTGGTTGCGCCGCCATGGTGTCCCGGTGAAATATAGCCCTATTAGTTTCTAATCTGGTTCTATAGAATGCTTTGTTCTGAGCAACTAACTATAATGATGGACAGCCCTAGAGACATGAAATTTGGAGTGTGTTCTTTTGAAAAACTCTTTCTTGGGAGTTTTTCGAAATTTCCACGGGATCAAAGCCTATTTAGTGAAATCACCACAGAATAGGCGACAGTCACGTAGGTATAGCCTTATTAATAAACGTGTAGTAAGGTCGGAGTAGTTTTACCACTTTTTGTTTCTGTCTGTCAGCCTTAATAACAAACGTGGAGACGTTTGTTATTAAGGCTAAAAGTGTTTCGCGACGCTACGGCGACGCGCTTCCGCCACGATTTATAAGTTCGTGTAGTATAGCGTTATGATTATCCTACTTCCTACCAAACTACCAATGGTTCCTACTAATATTATAATTATATACCTAAATTATAAAATATCATATGTATGTGACTTTGTTACTATATCACGCAAAAACTGCTAAACCGATTACGATGAAACTTGGAATATGCATAGCTGGAGATCTAGAATAACACATAGGCTACTTTTTATCCCGTAATTCCCGCGGGATCGGGACTTACGCGCTTACCGCAGGGCGCAGCTAGTAAGGGAAAAGCCTCATTGGCTAACCTAACCTAGTATATGCCTAAATAATGATTCATTCAACGCACTGACACTTGACCCAAATTATGAATTAAAAATACGCACCCTATAACTGGTACCACAGTTTACCTAGTAGTTGGTCTCTACTAAGATAGTCCCGCAGTTTCACCCGCGGATCCCGCCGGATTTTCTAAGATACCTATCTTGTGGATCCATGCCTGTGCATGGATCCACCATGGATCCACGGGCCGCGCCGGTCTAGAGAGTGTGAAAGAACACACTCTCTAGACCGGCGTTGTACGTTCTTCGGAAGCCACAACTTGTGCCGAGCCAGATCCTTGTTGGCAGCAGGCACACGGTTCCTTGGACTTTTTTTATTACTTTATATATTATGTTGTTGTTAATATGTGCTGTTTTCTTTTTTATATTGCTGTTATTTCTTTTTGTTGCCAATAAATATTTTCTATTCTATTCTATTCTCTCCAAATACCATGTCACTAGGACCAGCGGTGGTTATTGGACTATGTATAGTGTGTGTTGATAAACCTACGTATGATATAAAACTTAACCGGGACCAACTGATTAAGAGGAAAGTCTACCTACTCGTTCTTCATACAAACGTAGTCGAATGTTTCCTCCCTGGATAAACCCATTGGAGAAACAAAAGTTAATGACATAAAACCAAATCAGCCATGACCATTGACCATGCCCTTACGGTTTTTTTTTATTTTTTAAGCTATTGCATAGCTGTTTTCGCGGGCCTTGAGCTTAGGTTAAACAAATTTCGTAACGAAAAAAACCTAACACCGCCTACCATCTTGCCATGGTAACCATGTAGCGAGCTCTAGCTTACTCGCTAGGTCTGGTAACCATGGCAACGTGGTACCCGAGCTGACGCTCGGCCGATTTTTAGGAGTTGAGCTACATCGTAGGCAGTTTTTTTTTTAATTACCAACAAGCCGAGCTACATGATAGGCAGATTTTTTTAAAATAATAATTGGTCGATTATTATTAGGTAGTAGGTAGACTGTCCTCTTAAGCAGTTGGTCCCGGTTGTTATGTCTGACTGATAGCAGTCGTTAGGTCAAGTCAAGCCTTAGCTTGAAATTTAAAATGTGCATAATTTAGTTACAGGGAGGAAACAGTCGACTACGTTTGTAGTTTGTGTGGAGAAAGTAAGTAGGTAGGTATCGGAGGAGTGCGATATATATTGCCACCCACATTATCAGTCACCCATCGAAATAATGACCATGCCAAACGTTGCTTAACCCGCACGGCCTAACAAAACCAGCGGGCGCAGCTTGGCCATTGCTATTCTATCATCTAGGCTTGTACTATGGTGATCATAGCGGTATAAAATACCCACATAATAAAATCTACTTTTTTACTTATTTTATTACCCCAATAGAACTTTTTAACCTTTTTTTATTATTCACTGAACACTTTACTTTTTTTGTAATTTAACTGTAAAAGTCGCGAGTACGTTAGTTTTGTTTCAAATCGTTCACAAACTGCGTTTAGTTCGTTTTGCCTTCACGGACAGGGAAACTGTGGAGTAGGCAGGCAGTGATAAATAAAAAAATTTTGTTAACTTCCCACAGAAATTTAAACACTTCAAATGAAAGAAAAAAAAACTATTTCCGGATAACCGAACTCAATATCATCCGGATGAAAATCCTCTAAGTTAATCGAGGACCAAACCAAATTTCGTCGAAGTCGAATGAGCCGTGTCTAATACAAGCGAGCACAAAGCCACAGACAATTTAAGCATCTAGACCACAAAAACATTAAGGTTCTATTGCATTAATAGATACCACAGAATACATAAATAATCAGTGAGGGTAGGTAGTCTGTTTAAGGCAGAATATTACCTGCGAAATCATTTTAAAATGTAACCTTGACAAGTGCATCCTGCCCCGAACCCTTCCCTCAACCAGTAGATACCCCAACGAACTCAGAATATATATGGAAGTCTCATTGGCTCACAAAAAGTGTACCACGGATTTTGCCGACTTTTGAAAATTGACGACTTGATCGCCTAACCACAGTACAAATAAGGAACAGTATGGAAACTAAACCTAGTTGATGAAACAATTACTACGCAAAAGGATTGTCACTTTTAAAGTTTTTAATATTGTTTTTTAATAAACATTTGTGTTCCTTAGTGATCAATCAATCGAATAGAACTAACTAGTTAATAAATAAAGGAACTTTTTTAAGTCTTTGGCATAGTCAACGGCATCCATGAACAGATGAGACCTAAATAAACAGAAAATATTCCATCACATTATGTCCTAAATGTTCGGACGTTTCGGAGTTAAGGGCCAATGAAGTTTAAAAAGGAAATTGTTTGAAAGTTATGTAAAACGTCATGTCGCGGATAGATCCGTATACCAATCGGAAGAAGACGTCAAGCTACACAATGTTGCCTTTAGACCATGCAGGGGTGAAGTCCCGGTGAAATGTAACTATAATATGTTAACTATTCGTAAGAATTTAAAAAGTTTATCTTAGCGTTTTGTATGAAAAGACTCGACAGTAAAATAGGCCTTATCGCTAAAAACGATGTCTTTTAGGCGTCAATACCGCTAAAAGGGATCTCTTCTAGGCGACCTTTGGATGGGCATGAATTGAAGGTTGGATTTTATATTGGATAAACGTGATACGATGGTCATTTAAAGTCTTTTGTTCTTCAAATTTTTTTACTGTAGGTTTCCCCTACCAGCACCAAACAGAACAATAAACACGTTTCCTGTTTCCATGAACACCCTCAGATTTATAAAATTAATATTTGCCTAGACGAAGTTTAAACCCAACTATTGAGTTCACATTAAATACTGTTTAACACTATTCACTATGTCCGTACTAATTGTCAAAGAATGCCAGTCATGTCATGAAAGATACAATCCAGTGCGTGGAAATGTCTGCGCGATGGTTGACTTTGGAACACATTTTTATCGGGTTCACTATGAGAGTTAGATCTCCATTTCTATTTGTTACTCGTAGAGATACCCATTAAAAAAATACATCTTCAAAATGGCGGCCGTCACGTTTCACAGGACGCCTGGCAGATGTGAAACATCTACTCGCTCGCTACGTATAGTTCATAATATTCCATCATATAGGATGGCGAAGCGTCGCCACGGCCTGTATCGTCACGCCAGCAATCAGTTATACCCTCGCCTATAGATGTTTCACATCGAAGACGGACATTGCTCAATTTGGTCATTTACAATTTTATTGATGTGAAACTTCTATGGGCGCAGGTAAACCTAAAAATTCGCGTGGCGATACAGGTCACGCCTCGCCATGCTATAAGTACAATTTACTTATATACCTACCTATATGATGGAATATAATATGTACCTAATATTATAATACGTAGCGAGTTGATGTTTCACATCTGCCAGGCGTCCCGTGACGGCTCACAATTTTATATGTACAGATGTAGTCTCCACGTATTCCCTGTCCAGTGTGAAGCCAACACAGCTGCACTGCATCTATTCTCGTGGCAGTTCGCTGCACCCGCCGCGCCGCAATCATTTCAATGAGCCCTACTCTACTGTACTGACAACTATTGTATCACTACTCAAATTAAATCACCACCACTTTTCTATCAAATTTAATTCGAGTATAACGCCTTAAAATTAAATTAAGAAACATTGCAGTATGTACCTAGGTAATTAATATAAAGAATACTTACTAATAGTTCGGCGAACAATAGACCTCGCGATGATGTTCGCGAGGTGTACTGTTCGCAGAACACAGTTTACCTAGTAGGTAGTTACGCATCGTACGCGCATTAGCACACCGTTGCATGTAGCCTAATTCATTTTCAGGGTTCCGTACCTAAAGAGTAAAAACGGGACCCTATTACTGAGACTTCGCTGTCTGTCCACCAGGCTGTCTCATGAAGCCTGGTGAGACAGCCTGGTGTACAGGTAGCCGCTACACCACTTAATACTAAAAACAACAAAAAAAAACAAATATTTAAGAGGGGCTCCTATATAACAAACATAACAAACATTTATAACAAATATAGCGACAGAAAAACGCAAATCACTGGTCTTAGAGACATGAAGGACTGTTCTTTGAAATTCCCACAGGATTGGGAATTACAGGGCCGAAATTGTGGGAAACAGCTAGTGTACACAATCTCTATCTCTATCTCTACATCTCTACATATTATAATAAATGTGTACAGAAACTGTGGCCGTCCATAACATCCATAAAGCATCTTAATCACATTGAATTTTTATTGTAGGTATGTATAGTTATCGGGAAAAAAATATCGCTTGCGCGATTCAGGTAGGTTTTTTGTTTACATTCTTTGTTACCTAAGATCTTAAAAATTAGCGAACAGATTGTGGCAATATTGTATCCAAAACATTAAGAAAAATACTGTTTAACATATAGGCCTATGTATGCATTTACATTACATTTAAATAATCGTGATAATTACGAAAACAAATATCCCTAAATTGTTGCTTTATGTCGGTTGTCAACAATTTTCGTAACCATAGTAACGCCCGGTTTGCAAAATAATAATTAACAAAGTTAATAGATGTCGCCAACGACATAATACAAAAGAAGTATAACACCTTTATTGAAAAGAGGTAAGTCTTCTTTCTTTTCGTTTAGTGGTGTGGCTCACCTAATGTTAGAGTTTTCAGGTCGCCCTAAAGCCTTTAACTGGACCTAACGACTGCTATCAAAGATAACAACCGGGACCAACTTATTTAATTATGTATAGTACCTACTTAATTGTTTTGTGAATAGTTTTGTGTGTGTAAGGTGCGCATTTTAATTGTAGCCGTGAAATAAGCGCATACTTGCCAATAAAATGCAAGTCAGTTTGGCGAGAAGTTTATTATAATAAAATGTGTATAAATAAAGTTATATGAATGAAAAATGAAAAAACTGCTTTACGTGCCTTCCGAAGCACGGAGAAGCTCGAAAAAATGAATTTTAGCCACAAAAATTATTAGTCACCCATCCAAGTAATGACCTCGCCAAGGCCAATAAGCTCCAAGAGTCTGTAATTGTAATTATATCCAGAAAAAAAAATGCAAGCCGTCTCAAAATCGGTAGCTAAACACGAATCGAGTGTTTTTAATGACTATGTTTCTTTGTTAGTTCCCGCTAATCTCAGAAACGGCTTATCCGATTTGAACCAAATTTGGAATGCAGATAGCTTTAGACCCGGATAAAGGCTACTTTTTATCCGGATATAATAATCAATAGAATCGGCTTACAAAGCACTAGATACAAATTGATGGACTGGACCCGAAACCACCTTCTCATCGGGAAACTCCTTAATGATTAAAGTTACGGTAAATTTCTTTTAATTTTTGTATGTAGCTCAAGGCTATTTTATTTAGAAAATTTATTTTCAAGGAAAAATAGCATACAAAAATTATTATTTTTTTGCCTCGCCGCAAGTGAAAATTTTTGTATGCTATTTTTCCTTGAAAATAAATTTTCTAAATAAAGTTACGGTTACAATTTTGATGATTTTTACAGCTTTTTCTTAATTAGTTTGAATATTGTACTGTTCTTTTTTTGGAAGTTTGTATTTCATTGTTTTTTTTTACAATTTCATTGTAAGTACCCATACTGTTATTGCGATCTGTTCCCATATCATGCGGCTGACATTATCATGAGATGATCTTTCTATATAATATTACCCGTCCCAAATCAAGTAGGTAACTAATGATTTTTTTTTTCAAAGAGACTGTAAGAAACCTGATTGAAATAGGTGTAAGCACACTGGTCATCGTGTTTCATCTTTGACGGCATCGACGCTTAGCATCAGGTGTGATAGCGGTCAAAACACTTCTCTTACGTTTTTGAAGGAAGATAAAGGAGCGGGCTATTTCATTAGCTACGATTATTCAAGAAATATCGTGTTTTTGTTATTTAAAATGACATTACTCAAGATTAGGCTTTTGGATAATGTAATATAGGTATATTGGTACATGAATCAAGAAAATCGGTTTGGTAGTTATGAAGAACACCATACGTATACTTCATACAAACGTCCTTCCAAATACCCAAACTTTAGTTTTTATAATATTTGTAGCTATAGATAAGCAGCGCGCGTTACCTCCCACTGGGCAAAATTCCACACTTAAACGGTCGCCCAGGGAAGTACTGACCGTGGAACGATTACGTCCGTACTTCAATGGGCCACCGTTTAAGTGTGGAATATTGCACAGTGGGAGGTGATGCAGAGATGAAGGGCAGCGGTTGTGGTCGAAATAAAATCCGTGAATGAGAGAAATATAGTTCAATATATTTCACTACAAAAAAACGCTATAGTATTCGTTACAATTAATAGACGTACACAGATTCATTGATGAGATATTATGGAGTTAATAATTTAGCACAATTAGAATGAATAATGGCTGATTACAAATCGAGGGAAACAAGACGGAGGAACAGAAAGAGACAGCTAATATAGACAAACTGCATATCCGTCAAAGTGACAGTGGCTTCGGACTACATTACATTGTGCCATCACAGTTGCGTACAGTACATCATAATATTTATAACACATTTGCTCGTAAAGGGCCTCTTATTTCACCAATTTCAATATCGTAATGTATGTCATTACGTACTTGTGCGTAATCGTAAAGTAAAACGCACGAGTTTCTTTCTAATAAATAAGGTAACACGTACGGTTTATCATGCTCCGTCTAAAACCAACGGTACTTTTTTAAATCTTAAGAAAAAAAAAGCAAAGAAAGCAAATCAAAAAGTTTTTATGTCAGAAAAGTGGTCAATATTTTATGAATAAAATTAACTTTGGGAGATAAAATATAAAAAATAACATTTAATTCTTTAATTTAATTCATTTTGACAGTAAATTACATCTGTAACAGAAACAAAAAAATATTAATTTACTTTATTAGTAATACTGGCTGTTTTTGTACCGTTGCCTTAAAAAAAAAAGCACTGATGCCCGCGCATTTTAACAAGTGATTAAAGATTTATTCGTTTAAGAAAGTCCGAGTTTTATTTATTTCCTCGCAAATGTGTTATAAAACGTCGTATGACATACGTGCGCTTTGATAATTACAGCCTCTGCTTTCTTGTAGCCCTCGCCTACGGCTCGGGCTAGCAATATCGCCTCGGCTGTAATTTTCAACTTACCGCACTTATATCATAATGTACTATTATAACAGGAGGTAACGTGTTGGAAGAGAGAGGCCAAAAGTTTGGAAATAAGCCGTCGTCTGAAAGTAGGCGATATACAGATATACACAATATTAAGTTAATATTGTGTAGGGTATGTTGTTGGTATATTATTAATTTAAATTTCAGAACAGCCGAACCGATTAGTATTGTGTATTTAGATAGCTGAATAACTCACAGTAAGCTATTTTTCATAGCGATAATTAATAACAATATGAAATTTTACTATTTAAAATAATTGAATTTAGTTCACCACGCAACCGGATGGAATCGGAACTAGCCAAAACAAAACGGGTTTCGAGCAATAACAGATAAATCGGTTGCACTGTATGTAGGAGAGCTAATTGTTATTGTTTTGTCCTTTTTTTCGAAGTCGGGTTTTGATTATATTTATATTTTCGGTAAACGCGACTTCTTATAATAAGTAATGCGAACAAATTACCTAACGCTGCGCTGTGCACAATCTACACTTAAATAGACTCTGCCATGATTCTCTTCTGCTCAGCAACAGACTTCCCTGGTCGTCCGTTCAAGTGTAGATTTTTGCACAGCGATGGGTAGGTGTTCGAAAAACGCTGACGAAGTCGCGGGCACAGCTAGTAAAAGAATAAAAAAACAAAAATCCAAATCATAAAACCAAAATTTATTGCTTCATAGCCTTCAACCTTTTCTGTATCGATTGCAATTTCAAAGCGTTGGAACCTTGAGATATTTTTGAAACCTTCTTGCCTTCACTTTTCCACGTTTGTTTCAAATTTTGAATCTTACTGGCTACCGTGGCCCCAATGGTAACCCGCTTCACAATTTTGAGCGCAAAAAACTTCTTGGAGCAATAAAAACATTTTCGACGTTCACCTACTTCGGATTTCTCACCAACGACTTCATACGTACATCTCCCTGTAATTTTAATAAAGGACAAACAGAAATCACAGACTAAAAGCAGATCATACTGCTTATGCGCGTTTTCTTCATCAGAAAAGACAGAAACGAGGCTGTTTTTCGCATCATTCAGTGTTTCTTGAGGATTTTTCCGCTCGGGCAACAATTTAAGTGTTGACATTTTCTTGCAATCATGTTCGGATAGCACTTGCTCGTTTCCGAAGCAGGTTAAGCAGTGCTTGCAGATGAGATTCGCATGGTACTTCTGATAGTGTCGCTTTAGCTTGTAATATTGGAGCTTGCAGACCGGGCACGAGCCATACTGAGCCCGTTTGTCCGGAGTAATGTTGTGAACGGTGTCGAAGTGTTTTTTCTGTGTGAAATGGTTTCCGAAGAAGTAACTCTCGCAGTATCTGCAGAAGTAATGTTTTCGTGGTCGTCTGATGCGGATGTGGGATGTCTCGTGTTTGTACAGAGCTAGCCTGGAACGTAGAAATGTTAAGTGTTAGAAAGATTAAAATAAAATACTATTATTTATTAATAAACCCAAATTAAAACCTAATTACAATTAAACTTAAAAACTACAAATTTACTTAAACAACATCAGTCGAACAGGCCACCCGAATTCGTTCCCGGCGCAAAGGACCCTAAAACGCACGCAGCATTTACTCGTTGGATAGCAACGGCCATCCTCTGCACCAGAAAAGAACCCGAGCGGCAGTCCAAACCACGATTTATTTATTAATTTTAATAAAAATATTATGAACGCGAAAGTTTGTACGTACGTATGTCTCTATGTGTGACTTTGTTACTCTTTCACGCAAAAACTACTGTACTGATTGCGATGAAACTTGGAATATACATAGCTGGAGACCTAGAATAACACATAGGCTACATTTTATCAAGATATTCCCGCGGGATCGGGACAAACGCGGGTGAAACCGCAGGGCGCAGCTAGTAATATATAAATATTGCACGACATTATCCGTTGGGGTGTACGTCTGGGTATTTTCAATGTATTATGTGTATATTTACAAACTAGCTGCGTTATGCGGTTTCACCAGCGTAAGTCCCGAACCCGTGAGAATATCGGGATTAAAGGTAGCCTATGTTACTCAGGGTGAATGTAGCTTTCTTTTGGTGAAAGAATTTTTGAAATCGGTCCAGTAGTTTTTGAGTTTATTCATTACAAACATACAGACGCACACACACACACACACACACAAAAATACAAATCTTTCCTCTATTAATATTAGTGTAGATAAAGCCTAGTGCTTAGTTTGGGGCTAGATCCCTCCCAAAGTGCGACCACCTTGTTGTGGTGGGAGGGCTTACACCATGTGGGACGCAAACGCAACGCTAACGTAAGCCCGAGTCAACGGGCCCTGGGGTCCTATCCACAAGCAGGGGCCGTGTGGAAGACAACAACTATAAAGAATTAAGAGGGGATGCCTGGCCGTCATGGTTTTTGCCAGGGCCTGACTACCAACAGTAAGCCCGCGTCAACGGGCCCAAGGGTCCTATTCACACGGAGGGGGCCGTGTGGAAGACAACAACTATAAAGAATCACCTCAGCCTCAGTGGTGAACTCGCCCTAAGCCCTCTAACGTTGACCTAATCACTGCTATCAGAGATAACAACCGGGACCGACTGCTTAACGTGCCGCGCCGAAGTCCGGCCGGAGGAGCTTGACAAAATTATATTTTGCCACACAAATTTATCGGTCACCCATCCAAATGACCACGCCAAGCGCGTCATAAACGGTCATGCGGGTTAACCCACGCAACCGTCTAAGATCAGGCAGGTACAACTAGGCGGGTAACTAACTAACTCGGGGTCCAGCAGCTATAGTATTAAAATAAAAATAGAATTTAATAATAGGTATTGGGCCGCCGTCTTAGAGGTCGAGGGCTTGACTACCGCTCCGGATCGTATTTGGTGCAAAGGATAGCTATTGCCATACAAAGGGGTAATATAATGCTGCCAGCATCCTTGGTTCTTTTGCGCCGGGTACGAACAGGGGTGGTTTATTTGATTGACTATTTTTGTTGTTGTATTGTTGTTTGTGTGACGTGTGTGTTTGTAGACTAATTATTTTAAAAATATCATACCTATTCATAAAAATCATGTGACATCTTTGGCATTCACTCAACTCGGGCTCCACCAATTCATCGTAATGCACACTTTTAAACCCATAACTCAGATTAGCGAGTTCTTTTTCCAAATCATCATAGGAAACAGGTTTTACAATCTTCTTTTTAAGATGAAGAGGTTGTTCAAACAATTCCGCTTCACTCTCATCATCTTCATGGGAAACAGGTTTTACAATCTTCTTTTTAAGAAGAAGAGGTTGTTCAAACAATTCCACTTCACTCTCATCATCTTCGAATTGCAGTTTACTTCGGAAATCAGAAGTTTTAATCGGACTCTGCAATGACTGATCCAGTTTCAATTCTTCTTCGCTATCCGACTCCGTTAATAAAAATGTTGTGGTTTTAAACTGGTCTTTCTCTTGTGCATTTTTGGACCAGTCTTCCTGTTGCAGATTTTTAGATTGCTCTTTCTGTGGCATGTTTTTAGTCAAGTCTTTCTGCTGCGTGTTTTTAGACCAGTTTTTCTGTTGCATGATTTTAGATAGACCTTTTTGCGGCACCTTAATTGTCCGTTGCAGTTTATTAGACTGGCCGTTTTGTTGTGCAGTTTTAGGCTGGTCTTTCACACTATCTTCGAAACTAATTTGCAGAAATTTTCTAACGGATTGTGCAGCAGTTGGCATAATAATTGTTGCAACTGTTTTTGAAAGTGGTTCATCGGAACTATCACTGTCTAAGCTGATAATGTCCGGACTGATTTCTCTAATGTTGTAACTCTGTCTATTTGGACTGTCAGTTATTTCTTTACTCTTAGTATGAATGCCGTTTGTGATTGGAGTTTTAGATGTTTTATCTCCCTCAGTCGTAGCGTCTGTTGAGAACATGAAATGGTAAGTTAAAAACTTATATTTATCATTTCAGATACTACATACTAGGGCATGAATCCCGGGATCCCGGGATATCGTAATCCCGGGATCTCGGACGCAAAAGTTCGATATTATAATCCCGGGATTGAGTGATCCGATATCGAGATTTGAGCAATTTACTATTTGGGTATAAATTAAGGTTTTCAGCTATATTTTTCCTCATGGAATGATTGAATAGAACTATTAAAATAAAACCCAAATTAGTCTACCACTGAGGAAGAGATCTGTAAAGATTTAGAAGCGTAGGGAATTTTTAAAATGTTTAAAACAATAAAAATAACGTGATTCATTACAATTTTTAAGACAAGTATTTTTTATACAAGCTCGCATGCAAAAATTTTCTGCTAACATAATTTTAGTGGTACGCCTAGAATTTGGCGCGAAAGTTTAGACACTTTCGGGTTTAGGCTATTTGTCCGCCATATTTCCAAAATGATGGGGTGGACGGCCCTCGGGGTAACTTATTTACGTAATGAAACCACTAGAGTCTTAAATATATTAAATATTTTATATGTAACACATTTTTATTGTATTAAATTCGCTTTTTTAACTATATCTAAAATCCCAGTATCAATCCCGGGATCCCGGATTGACCTCTTAATATCGATATCGCCCCGGGATTGAAAACCTTCCGATATTGCATGCCCTACTACATACGTAATATAATATACAGAGTGAAATTTAAACCGGTTTTCGGAGGGATATCCTAAACTATAAGAGATACCGAAAAATACTGAAAAGTCGTGTTTCCGATTTTGACAAAAACGCAAAAACTAAAATGGCATTATTTCGATTTTTTGAAAAATTGGGTAGGTAATGAACAGAGATCGGAATTAGGTGAGTGAAAATACCTAAAGTTTGCGGGACATATATGGAGCTGTTACAACCAGTTAAACCGGTTTTGGATTTTACCTATTTAGTTTCGGTTTTTTTTTACATGTTCTTTACCTTTGAAACACCGAACTATAAACATTTATAAGCTGCTAATACAGTTCTAAATAAATTTTTGTTTTGTACTTTTCCAGTTAAAATTCGGTCTTTTAGTCCCAATTGTTCTTTGTCGGTCAAACACAGAATTTTATATATCTGCAAAATGCTAATGCGGTTTTAATTTCTTTTTTTGATGTGTATCTTAAGTTAAAAAGTTTTGCTACAGATTGATGCAAGGAAAACGAACATTTTCGCGTCTTTACATAGTTTTGAAGTCGGTTTTTTTTTAAATTATTAAACCTGCACTGCATCAAAAAATTAATAAAAAACATTTATTTCAATTGCAAGAACGTTGTGCGTAAACTACTTTCCACATTCAGAGTTCGGAACATGCAATAATATTAGTTTTTTCCTAGAAATGATAAATATTCTTCTAATGTTAAAAAAGGCTTTGTGTTCTTCGCAGTACAAAAGCCCACGCTAATCCATTCTGTAAAATTAAGTAAAATTCTGTGTTTGGCCGACAAGAACAATTGGGACTAAAAAACCGAATTTTAACTGCAAAAGTACAAAACAAAAATTAATTTAGAACTGTATTAGCAGCTTGTAAATGTTTATAGTTCGGTATTTCAAAGGTAAGGAACATGTAAAACAAAAAAAAAACCAAAACCGGTTTAATTTAAGTGGTTGTAGCAGCTCCATATTATGTCCCGCTGCAAACTTTAGGTATTTTCACTCACCTAATTCCGATCTCTGGTAATGAAATAGAGCCAAGAATCGAAACTTGTATTTTTGTGAAAAAATAAACAAGTACATTTTTGTATCAATTGAAAGAGATTAAATCTTGGAAACTTGGATAGTAAATAAAGAAAAATGCCTAATTTTTGATAAAAATATATTTTAGCGATGTTAGATTGAAGCCTTTTTTTGGTTTTAATCGCGAAAAAGTCAGTCTACCCATGAGCAAGAGTTCTGTAAAGATTAGATTAGATAGATTTTATACCTGTGCTATTAGATTTTTTCTGCCTCTTATCATCATTGTCAGTTTTATCTGCAGATTTTCTTTTACCAATTATAATTTTATTAGAAAATCCTTCTGTTATAATATCTTGAGACGTTTTCGTTCGAGAAAAGATTATTTCTTCCTCTTTCAAAACTTTTTTAGCATATGAACTTCCATTCCCATCAGCTGTTTTAGTATTCAGTGTCTTAGTTTCTTTGTTAACTTTTTGAGTTTTATCTTTATCTTTTTCTGTAATTGTTGTTTGTTTTTGTTGTTTCGAGTATGTTTTGATATTTTTTGTTAAGATTATTTCTTCCTCTTTCAAAACTTTTTTAGCATTAGAACTTCCATTCTTATCAGCTGTTTCAGTATTCAGTGTCTTAGTTTCTTTCTTAACTTTTTGAGTTTTATCTTTATCTTTTTCTGTAATTGTTGTTTCTTTTTGTTGTTTCGAGTATGTTTTGACATTTTTTGTTGACAATATAGCAACTACATTCCCGATATCTTCAATTTTAACTATAGGTTGTTTTGTTATTAAGCTTTTCAGTAAAGCATTCTTTTCTTTTTCATTTTCACTTTCTTTTACGCATTGACTTTCATCTATATGACTGATATGACTTTGACTTTCGTCTACATGACTGGTTTTACGTTTTCTCTTATCAATATGACTTTTCTTATGGTCAATTGGGACTTTACTTTGCTTATGGCCTATCTGCCTTGCTTCCTGGCCAATTAAACTGACTTCGCCAACTGGGCTTCCTTCTTGGCCAATCAGGCTTTCTTCTTGGCCAATCAGGCTTTCTTCTCTGTCAATTTCCTGTTCTGCTTGGCCATTGTTGGCCGTGTTTACGTCCTTTTTCTTGTGTTTAGTTTGTTTATGTGTTTTTAGGTCAGACTTTGAAGTGAAATAGTATAAGCATTTCTTACATTGGTAGGTTTTTTGTTTTATAAGTGGTATTATAATGTGTTGAGAGCAGTGTATGATGTTGGCAAACCTGAAATTTGAAAAAAAAAGTTTTAATTAGAGTTCCATACCCAAAGGCTCAAAACAGGGCCCTATTACTGAGACTCCACTGTCTGTCCGTCTGTCACCAGGCTGTATCGCATGAACCATGATAGCTAGACATAGGGTTGCTAACATTTTTTTCGAAAAATATAGTATTTGTGGCTAAAAAATATAGTACGACCCAAAACAATATAGTACAAAAATTATAGCGGTGTTTTGTAGAATATTTCGAAAAAATACGTATTTTTTGCACTTAACCTTTTTTTCGCACTTTCAAATACTCTTTCTTTCTTGAATATAAAAAAAATGTTCCCGACATTCAATCTTTAAATTATGAGCACCTTTTTTATGGCTTTTCTTTTTTTCCCTCTACATACTCGTAGAAAACAGTCCTCTGTAAATGCAGAGAGGAGGAATTTATAAAAGAAACAACTTTTTACAAATGATGCCAGAATATTTAGTATTTTTGCGTACTATATGTGCTTTCAAAAATATATAGTACGCTGAGCTGAAATATAGTACAATACTATATATTATAGTACGGTTGGCAACCCTAGCTAGACAGCTGAAATTTTCACAGATGATGTATTTCTGTAGCCGCTATAACAACGAATACTAAAAACAGAATAAAACATTCGCAATATTTTTTGCAGGATGTTCTAAACAGCGCAATCTAGCCCCAAACTAAACACTAGGCTTGTACTATGGGTACTAGACAACGGATATATTACATACGCAGACACTATGCTTGTACTATGGGTACTAGACAATGGATTGGGACATACGCGGTTTCACCTGCGTAAGTCCCGTTCCCGCGGGATTTTGCGGGATCAAAAGTAGCCTATGTCCTTCTCCAAGGTCCTATCTATCTCTATACCAAACTTCATCAATATCGATTCAGCGGTTCATCGATTCAGACTGTAGCACAGGTTCTCCTAGTACAGCCTACACATTTCATAACTTGATTGTCATTGAAACTTGTATACATAAGTGTCTCTTACCTTATTTATTATTATATTAACGTATTTTACTGCATATCATATCATGTTCTGGATTTTAGATACTTAGTACATTAGTTGTAAGATAAACTTATGTATGTTCAAGGAAATAAACTATTTTATTATTATTATTTCTATACCAAAATTCAACAAAATCAGTTCAGCCGTTTTGGCGTGAAAGCGTATCAGAGAGACGAGAGTTCCTTTCTCATGTATAATATTTATAGTAAGAAGTAAGATAAGATGTAAGTTACCGGCTGCTAAACACACTGTCGCACAGTTCACACTTCTCAATACTATATTTACATAAATTGTCATAACCGAGTTCATCTTCTTCTGTGCCGCCTTTACTATTATAAACATCCATATTTCTGGAAAGAAAAAGACAATTCAGAATGGGGTGCCATACGCAAAGCTGTAAGCAGGTGGCGCTGGCGTCGGATTATCTGTTTTTTTGATGATGGTCCCCCAAAAATGATAACGCCGAGTTTTTTTTTCGTGTCACCTCTAATACAAGGGCAGGTATTGGGTTAGACTGGCAGGAAATAAGAGTATTTGGAGACATTCTGGAGTAGCCTTTGCCAAAGGGCAAACAGATAAGTATTGTGTTAGTAGATTAATCACTACCAGTCCAAGCTAACAAGACATATCAACGCCTTAGCCAATAAGCTATCGGGATCTGGTAGCATAAGTTTCACAAGACTGAGGCGAAACAGTGTTCCATGCTTCATCAACCGATTTGTCAGCTGATACAGGGGGAATCAGTGGATGACTCCTGTACACACAGACGCCAAGTCCAGGACAAAGACCAGACACAGAATCAGCTAAATGTGATAACAGATTGCTGAGCGTCACAAAAAGATAGAAAAAAAAAAGTAGATTAATTATTAGGTAAAGACAAAAAGCAAAAAATCCAAACAAAAGCCTATTTATTAAGCTTTAGTTGCTGATGTTGAAATCGCAAAGCGCAAAATTAAATGCCTAATCGAAAATCGCAAACACAAATGTGTTTTTAGCAGTCAACGTGTAATCTGGATTTATAAATGTAAAATGCCACAGCCATTATAAAGTCAAGAATATGTCTACAAAAACACAACACATGGTCAACGCTGAGGAGGATTCAAACAAACAACGCATTTTTACTCAATCCGGGAGTAACAAACTAAGTTGGTCCAGTACAATAAAAAGTAGAATATTACAAATGCAAGTTGCTTGTAATATGAGCTTCTGCATCACAATCAGATCAGATCACCCAACGGAAGTTGCAACTTTATCTTTTTAACAATTTAATATCTGCTCCCTTCACCAGTTTCACAGATGGTAAGTTATAATAATGTTGTGTGAAATGGAGCATGCTTAGTATTTCACCCACTTATTGAATACTGGACTGTGAATACCAGGAATGCTATGTAATTCTTGAAAGTCTAATTATGTTAATTATGTCTAATTATATACAAACATATGGGTGATATCTAAACAAAATTTGACGTCAACTTATTAGAGCGAAAAATACTTATCTTTAAATCACAACACGGGCTGAACCCCAGTTTTACAGGTGTAAGTTTTGATCCCGTGCTGATCAGGATAAAAGACCTGTATTACACTCGGACCCAGCTAAACGTAACAAGTGTCAAAACAATCGATTCGGCCGTAAAGGAAACTTGAAACTCTCAACATACAAACATTTACTTTCTTACGATAAATTCATTGAATAGTTATTACCTAGAGCTACTTGAATAACGTGTAATTTATGTATTTGCCATAGATAAACCAATTGTCGATCGAACAAATGAATTCCGATGGAAGAAAATATGTAAAAAACTTACTGCTTCGATTTTGTTCCTACGTAGAGGTACACAGTTTGTGTGATTTCACATGCAATTCACAACATTATTTACAAATAGGATTACATGCATGGAAATATCGATATCTATTTACTACATAAATCAAAATCACATTAATTGAAAAAAGGAAACGAAACCTTAGCGAAACGAACTTTGCAAAATAATTCTGTGATTGATTGAATCGACTGACATGCTGCGTCTATCGCTTATTTTTTGTATTGTTTGTTCCATAGGGCAGGCAAAGATTGTAGTTCATGCAGCCACAAATAAAACGATAAATGCTCAAGGCGCCGCGCCAGGCGGTTCTAAGAAGATCGGCGTTTTTCCTTATGGATTTTGGGGGTTAGAGGTACCTTAATTTTATTTTATGTGCCATCGTACCGTAATCACAATGGGGTGCCACGCGCAAAGCTGTTTGCAGAGGCGCTGGCATCGGATGATCTTTTTTTTTTTTCGATGATGGTCCTCCACCAATGGAAACGCCGAGTTTTTTTTTTATTCTTTCGGTCTCAGACCGATATGGCCAATTTGGCGCCGAGAGTTGTAAAAAACACATGTTTGACAGTTCTTAATTCAAACCTAAGATTAATCGACTCGCGCCCTCTGCCGGGATAAAAAGTTAGTGTTCCTCCTCATTGGTATACCAATATGGCAGTTAGTCAAGTCATCTTTCAGTCAATAAATCTTATTAGACCTTATTAGTTAAAAATAATTATTTTCTTTATAAATTCTGGACCGATACGTGGAATTCTGAAGCCATTTATTGGTTTTACAAATACAGATTTATGGATATTCGAGACAAGTAACGACATCTGGTGGTGTTTTGTGTGAACACTCCCAGATGTGAAACTTTAACATTCAATATCTTTTAACTTATCAAGAGTAGGACGAAAATACTAACACCATGACTATAAATTTACGTAATCAATCGAATAATCCATATTTCTTAACTTGCGATTGAAATAAGTTCGTGTAAGAAATTGTTTGAAGTGCCGAATATGATATCTGTGGAACATAGCTGGTCCATTTTGAACAGTCTTCTTTGTCTATAAGAACCGACTTTTGGCAGGAGTCAAAAATATCATCCAAATAATTATTCTTTTTATATAATACTAGCTGCGCCCCGCGGTTTTACCCGCGTAAGCCACGATCCCGCGGGATTTACGGAATTAAAAGTAGCCTATGTCCTGCTCCAAGGTCCTATCTATCTCTATACCAAAATTCATCAATATCGGTTCAGCGGTCTAAGCGTGAAAGCGTAACAGACAGACAGACAGAGTTACTTTCGCATTTATAATATTAGTAAGATATAATATATATTAAGAAGTAAGATAATGTACTACTGACAAACGTAAATACTTCATGGATAGGTGCCGTCTCATAATGAAGGAAGTGATATCAATAATGAATAACCACAGATTATAAAAAATCGCTTATATATAAGAGATCTGTTACTAAAAAATCGAACCTAGTATGAGTAACTTAAATATATCTTATTATTACTATATCTTATTGGTACTTGTATCTCAATGCATAATTTATTATTATTCTAAAAAACCTAAATTCGATAAATTTTGCAATATTAACCAACCAGAAACTTAAATAATTGACCGAGCGAGCGTAGCAAGCAAAGCGACTTGAGGCAGACTTGAAGAAGATACTCAAATACTCATTTATTGATAACAAAAAATTACAAGTCAAAATAAAATAATTATAATAAACAATCCAATAACGTATAATCGAAGAGATCTTCAACTCTGACGAAATTTGCTTTCAGTAGGTATGTATGATTTATAGGTTCATGGTAGACATGTGGGTCCGTGCCGGGAAGTGAGCGTGCCTTTAACAGCTCCGGTACCAAACAGGATATGTGGTAGGTGGCTTCTCCATCGGCCGCAGCGAGGTTCTCGTTAGCTCCTCTTCGAGGAACGAACGGTGAGCGGCTTCATTGCTCCGGTACCAGTCTGAACAATCTGGTATTGCCATTTTGGGCAAGAGGCAGCTATCGTTTAACGTTTTAGAGAACCGAACTAGCGTTTGGTGATACGATCTGTCTAAAACAGATCCCTGACGGTTACTCCTCGGAGTGGCCTGACGGTATAGCGGACCCCTATCTCCCAATATGATCATAGTTAGGGACGCTTTAACATAATATTATAAATAGGTTTTAGTGTTCCGGGTCCCGTTGTGCCGGAACAACCTGCCTATCAGTAGCCGAGGTAATTTCTAAGAAACAGCTGTTGGATTTCCAAATAAATAAATAACTTATCCTGGACGGTGCTCTTGGGAGTGGCCTGGGATACAGCTGACCCCGCCTGCAAGCCTGAATGTTGGCCGTCAAGTGGGGACGCAATATACGCTATAACACATACTGTTAGTTCAGTTTCGACATGGGGCTGTGCCAGATCAACGCAGGAAGCTGTTGGCGTGCTCTGGCTACGGCACAGGAATTTGTCGAAGCATCCATGTGGTAGAGGCGGTACTAGAACGCTCAATGACTACGACTCAGCGACTCCTCCAGTAGAGGCCGACTCTCCTCGATGGTCCATAGGTCGGCTCTTGGCTGCTGTAGCCGGGGGCCGGCCTATGCTGACAGAGATCCACCTCCCTTTGCGCCGGTCGATCGCCCCGACTTCGCCCATTCTCGTTCTCTTTCGGTCTGAGACCGATATGGCCAATTTGGCGCCGAGAGTTGTCAAAAACACCTGTTTGACAGTTCTTAATTCAAACCAAAGATCATCCGACTAACGCCCTCTGCCGGGATAAAAAGTTAGTGTTCCTCCTCATTAGACAAACTTTATTAAGGGTTAAAAGAGAACTCCATGAATATCTCCTACTTCATTCCTTCTACTCGATTGAAGAATTTTTATTTCATTATTTCATAAGGTATAATTCTAATTCTTACTAAGTTTATATTATTGTAGGTACCTACTTATTGTTAAATTGTTGATTTTATATAAATTTTATTCATACGTAGACTATGCTCAGATTAAGTCTAAATAAAAATATTTGGACGCCTGTAGGCAGAATTTCTGTAACTTTTTATGATAATATTGTAACACCTTTGTATACTTACGAAATTGTAAACCAAAAAAATTATCTTTAACTTATCTTTTAACACTGTAGTTTAAGTCAGTCAGTCACTCAGTCTCCATTGGGCAGGGATCCTACCGGTCTCCAGTATGCGTTTAAGAAGTGTAGTTAAGATGTCCACATCATTTTAACCCTTTGTGTTACCTATTCAATCGTGCGGTGTTGGTCTAGTGGTAGATACCGCGACTTTCATTCCGAAGGTCGTGGTTTCGAATCCAGGCCGACCGCGCACCAATGTCTTTTTCTTTAAGAAAAATTTAAGTACGCTATTAACATCGCTCTTACGGTGAAGGAAAACATCGTGAGGAAACCGACATGTCCTAGAATAAACCACGGTCCGAAGGCATGGGATATTCGCCAATGCGGGGTAGGCTCCCGTGGCGTCTTAAGCCCTCTAAGAAATCACGTACAATGGCCCAATTGTGAGGCTAAGTGCGGAAAAGGCTCAGCGAAACTAACTAACTAACTACCTATTCAATCTCATTTAATCTGCTATGTTGTGTTTGCTATCCATACAAATGAGTTATAAGTTATATAGCCCTTGGGTTTTAAATAAAAAAAAACAATCTTATATCTAGATGGTACCTATATTTTTTTAATCATAATAAAATATACAGGGTGAACCATTTAAACGGGCCTTCAGGGGGATATCCTAAACTATAAGAGATAGCGAAAAATGCTGAAAGGAGTTGCGTCCCCGATTTTGATAAAAACTAAAATGGCATTAATAGATTTTTGAAAAATTAATTATCCTAGCCAGGAATTGAACCTTGTCTTTTTGCAAAAAAATAAACATCCTTTATTATTGTACCGATCGGTAGTTTTGCTGATAGAGATCAAATCCTGGAAATAAACATATTGTGGTAAATCGAGAAAAATGACAATTTTTAATAAAAATATGAAATAGCCAAGTATTCTGCACAAGTACTTACCCGTACCTATTACAATGACCTAACTCTATTTGAACGACTGCACTAGCATTTTATCATCATTTCAGATCATGTTCTGATTTCAAAATTTCGCACACAGTTCAAATCATGAGCTTTGATGTTTGATGTAAGCAGTAATGCACAACTGATTGATTTTTTTTGGTGAAAATTAATATTTTTATTAAAAATGAGGCATTTGTCTTGATTTACCACACTATGTTTGTTTCCAGGATTTGATATTTATCAGCAACGCTATCGATCAGTACAATAATACAGGGTGTTTATTTTTTTGCAAAAAGACAAGGTTCGATTCCTGGCTAGGGTAATTAATTTTTCGAAAATCTATCAATGCCATTTTAGTTTTTGTCAAAATCGGGGACGCAACTCCTTTCAGCATTTTTCTCTATCTCTTATAGTTAAGGATATCCCCCTGAAGGCCCGTTTAAATGGTTCACCCTGTATAGGTACTATCAATTACAAAAAATAACCACTTATGTAGCTACTTATTATAAATTTTCTAACATCTCTTCCTTTTTAGGGTTCCGTACCCAAAGGGTCAAAACGGGACCCTATTACAGAGAGAGTATTATAAAGTTGTTGTAAACCATTTTAGGGTTCCGTACCCAATTGTGATAGTGGTACGGAACCCTTCGTGCGCGAGTTTCGCACTTGGCCGGGTTTTTATACTTAAGTATTAGGTGCACCCCGCGGTTTTACCTGTGTAACCCGATCCCGCGGGATTATCGGTATAAATAGCTATGAAACTTGGTACGTATTTAGCTGAAAATCAAACATAAGCTCGGACGACCGACTCGGACTAGGTTTGGACGACCTCGGTGGCGCGTCGTGCGAAAGCGCGACTGCAATGCAGGAGGTTGCGGGTTCGATTCCCGCCGGGTGCAAGTATTTATGCTTAAAAAATAAATATTTGTGTCTGGTCTGGGTGTCCCTCTATGTATAATATGTATGTATTTACAAAAGAAAAATAAATATAAGTATTATATCCGTTGTCTAGTCACCGTAACACAAGCTTAGTCGCTTACCACGGGGCTAGATGGCGCTGTGTGTTGTTCGGAGAATTTATTTATTTATTTATTTTTATTTATTTAAGCTACTTTTTACCCCGATATTCCCGCGGGGTCGGGAGTTACGCGGGACAAACAGCGGGGAGGTACTAGGATTTCATAAGTTATTCGTCCCAATCTTCTCCGTCGTCATTCGGGTCAGGCTCCGGCACATCAGGCACTTCAACCGTCTTCCCTTCTTCCTCAATGTTCCACGGTTGTTTCGAGGGGCACTTTTTGACGTGGGCCTTTATTTTGTCTTCGGGGTAGCGGTGGGTCGCGTTGTATGGGCAGATCTGTGGATGATACATGGTTATAAGAACTACATAAGTCACCCATCAACTAAAAAAAACTAATATTCTATTTTTATTTAAAGTGCCTGCTTAGGTAAACCTGCACTGGGCGTTCATAGGTATTATGGGTAGGTACTATACTCTGGTACCTACTAAATCACATAATTTTTTTGTAAATATAATATACTTATGATAGGTACTAGAAATCAACCAAAACTAGAAACAAATAAATACTTGTGCCCAGGGAGAATCGAACACGCGACCATCTTATAGCGTTATGTGAAGCAGTTGGTCCCAGTTGTTATCTTTGATAGCCTTATTACTCTTTCTCCATACAAACATAGTCAACTGTTTTCTCCATGGATAAAGAAAAGACATTAGAACAAATATGTTTATGACATAAAACCTATACCTATCTACCATGACCATATGTTTCAGTTATTTTCATTTTCTAATTTAATAAGTTAATAATGTTTATTGTTTTTTAAATAAACATTAGATACTGAATAAAATCAAAAGTATCACAGTATCATGAGCTGATATACGTTTACGGCATAAACATATTTTCTCTAATGTCTTTATCCAGGGAGAAATCAGTGAACTATGTTTGTATGGAGAACAGAGTTGGTATGTTATTCTTTCCCCTTACAGCGACCTGACAACTAACACTAGTTGAACCACACCGCTACATAGAAGGAAGAATCATCATTTCAGCTGTAAGAAGTCCACTGCTGGACATAAGCCTCCCTAATAGATTTCCAGATGCTTCGGTCATAAGTGGCCTGCATCCATCGTGAACCCGCGGCCTAAATAAGGAAGAATACTCACGGCTAACGGCGGATATTGTTTGGCACATTTAACAATATGCTGCTGTAATCTAGACCGGGTTACCCTATGTTCTTTGTTGTACGGGCATTGTACAAATGGGTTGTCCATTGTATCTGAAACAAATTATAACACTGTAGCCGGGGTCTAAAAGAATATGGCTTCCGGTATTCCCTGCCTGTCGGAAGAGGTGAAATAAATATTGCCTGACGTTACAGCACAATCTAGCCCCAAACTAAGCACTAGGCTTGTAATATGAGTACACGGATATAATACCTACATATTGTAATACTTTATTTGTAAATACATACCTACATGGAAATAACCAAGACCAGATTTTTTATTTTATTTTTAAGCATAAATACTAGCACTTAGAGGGAATCTAACCGGCAACCTTCTGCACTGCAGTTGGGCTTTTGTAATGTGCTCAGAGGCTGGCAAACAATTGAGATTTCTTGGTGGAAGGCTTCGGCCACTACTTGTCACCACCCACTGGCCTAATTTGTAAAAGTGCCAATCGAACTTCATTCAACCACTAAGGAAAATGGGTCCGATCTTATTCCACAGCCATCGGTCTGTCTCTAAATCAACATTTAGTTAGACCATGAAGGTTCCATCTCATTCTCTCTAACAACGAGAAAAAGAGAGGAAAACTTCTTTGATTTAACAAAATGTATCTCATGCAGCTATGCTAGCCTAGATGGTAGGTGGCAGTGTCCTTCGTTCAACATTTGAACATTCTAGCACTAAACGCAAGCATTTTTCGTAAAAATTTGGTACCTACCTGTGTAGACATCAATAGGTAGGTACAGAAAAGTTCAACTAAATAAAATCTTTTGTGTAGGGGAAGCAGGGTAACAGTGAATAACGGGGAACAATGAATAAGTTTAAATAAGTATCTCTGTGTAGTCGCTCACGCACACAAACTCAACTGAACGGAGCCTAGTGTGTAACTGGTCGTTCAATCCAGTCCGCACCGAGATACGACAGGAGGGAGACGCGCTGTCGCGGTCTGACCAAAAGTGAGTACCGAATATTTTTTTTTATGACCTTTTGAAAAGTGTTTCACACGTTTCTGAATACAATGTTCATTTTTCTAATAGTTTCCGTAGGATTATTAATGTTTTAGCTTAATGTTTTCCGTTTTACTACTTTCGAGCGTGTCATAGAACTTTGTATTTTTGCATTAGTTTCGTCTAACGGTCGATGGGTAACAATGATTAAACTGCCATTGGGTAACGATGGATAGGCTATTCATTGTTCCCCATGACAAACATGCACGGGGTACAATGAACTTTGACTCGTTCTTGTAATAATTTTATCAACATATTTTTTATTTTTAGGTACCAAAATGCCTCGAAATAACGTTAGAAAAACATCGAAAGGGCTCCACAGTGCGGAAACTATAAAGCAGGCCCTCAAGCTAATTTCCGACGATGGTATGGCAATTTATGCAGCAGCAAAACGCAAAGGTTTACCATATGCAACTTTATATCGTTACCATCAAAAAATGATAGGCTTATACCGAATTATAGTGTTAGGTTGATTCCTATAAGATTTTTTTTTATATGTCCAGTATCACGGGGCTATGGAGCCCCGGACTTTTGGAAGGCGTGCGTGGAGCCGAAGCCAACACGTAGAGGCCCTTTTCAATAACAACTTTACTCGCAAACAATGAAGTAGCCACCAAGCCGGCGATTATCCCTGTCTGCACTATAAAATGCAGCCAAGGACAACCACCGGATCGGATAGAACTATTGAGAAATCTACGGATGAAAACAACATGGGCTATAGTGATGTGATGGTAGTGGATTAGCTACTGGGGGAACTATGGTGACTATGGCGCCTGCCGTAACAATGTCCAATAAACACGTAAAAATGGCAGACGGAGACTCGCCAACTCACAAACTGGGCCCCCTAATCAGCTGAGCAAATTACAGCAAGGGAGCAACAGGGACGTGAGAGGCTGAAGGATAGAGATACCTCCCTAGATTTTAAGTCATCACTGGGATGCCAGAGAGCGGGCCAACTCATCACTGACGTGAGGTGTCCATCCTCCGAGCATTTCTGCTCTCGCGACTCCACTCTGACCAGCCGGTGAAGGCAAGCCAGAGGCGGGGAACCACTTCCTCGTCAATGTTCACTCCGACCAGCCAACTAAGACAAGCCGGAGGTGAGGAACGGTGACTTCTCCCTGGAGCACTCGGGAAGCCGCGGGGTCGCTACTCCCCGACACCTCGCCTCAAGGTGCCCTGCGGGTTTTATTTTATTATTATTAAGTATGATTAAAAAGAGAAAGTACGAGTAATAATAAATATTCAAGATTAAAACAGTTTGTTTTATTTTACATCCCTTGTAATTCTTTTAAAATTCATTGTAACCCGTATGTTCATTGTCACCCAGCCGATGATTCAAGGTGACCCAGACCTGGGGAACAATGGATAATTTTCAATTTTTTTTATAAATACTTGTGGTGCCCTAATTATTGTAGCTAGCGTCAAAATTATATGCTTAATTTGTACCTTGATAATTTCTGTATAGTGTGAATACAAAGAAGACCGTTCAACATGGACCAGCTTTGTTCCACAGATATCATATTCGACACTTCAAACAATTTGTTGTAACAAATTGTTTCAATCGCAAGTTATGAAATATGGATTATTCGATTGATTACGTAAACTTAGAGCCATGGTGTTAGTATTTTCGTCCTATTCTTACTAGGTTAAAAGATATTGGGTGTTAAAGTTTCACATTTTTGGGAGTTTCACACAAAACACCACCAGATGTCGTTACTTGTCTCGAATGTCCATAAATCTGAATTTGTAAAACCATTAAATGACTACAGAATTCCACGTATTGGTCCAGAATTTATAAAGAAAAGAATTATTTTTAATTAATAAGATTTATTGACTGAAAGATGACTTGATTAACTACCACATTGGTATACCAATTCAGATTTATGGATATTCAAGACAAATAACGACATCTAGTGGTGTTTTGTGTGAAACTCCCAAATGTGAAACTTTAACACCCAATATCTTTTAACTTAATAAGAATAGGACGAAAATACTAACACCATGGCTTTAGCTCGCATAAATCAATTGAATAATCCATGTCTCGTAATTTGCGATGGCACATAAAATAAAATTAAGGTACCTCTAACCCCCAGGTAAAATCCCTAAGGAAAAACGCCGATCTTCTTTAACTTCTTAGATAAACAAATTGGGGTCATTTATAGCCTTAGAAAAAAAGTTATCCATTGTTACCCTTTTTGTTTAGAACATCTTTATTTAACATAATAATTACAAACTCATACAATACAGACACAGTCAGTAAAATAGATATACAAATATTTAATGTAACTAACAGGCTAAAAACACCTCTAAAAGTCTCTTTATAACTAAATAGTTTGAACGATTGTTTACGTTTTTGACCATGATTTTATAGTGTACAAAGTCATCACTTAGATTAATACTACTTAATATTTATACGTGATAATGAGTCTTTCGTACCAGGCTCAATTTTTAAACCGTGATTTATCGCCACGCAAAGGCCACTAAACATTTAAGATAATGAAAAAGAATAAGCTTTAGAGCTAATTTGAACAAATAAGTACGAAATAGATAGTTATAAGACTTATAAGTCATAATAATACATTTAGAGATCACAATAATTAACAAAATAACTCAAACCATCTATAGGTAATAGCGGATGACATATACGAGCAACACCCTCATTGTTTTAAGAACGCTCAAAACTATCGGGTTGTGAGCGGACCGTCCCGTCGTTGATACTTCGCTCGCATCGAGTTGTTGACGACGACGCGGCAACTACGTCACGATCGTCGAGCACGTAGTGATGTGGTAGTCTATATCTTTTATAACTATCGACATACGGGAGATTAGATAACCGTGATACGCCGATTTCAGAGATTAATTTATTTTTATGATTGGTGTTTACGTGTTTATAAAATTTGATTGTTTGTTGCATTATAAAATGACTTAAAGGAGGAAAGTTTATCATAGTATGTAGATTATTTAGGTTTGTGTAAAAAGGGGTATTATATGAAATTTTTAGGGCTTTATTTTGCAAAACTTGTAGTTTATTATAGTTAGTTTTACAGGTACTGCTCCATACGGGTGCGGCGTAGGTGACACAGGGTCTGATTAATGTAGTATAGATTTTATGTTTAGTTGTAGGACTTAGATTACATTTCCTGTTCATAATAGGGCTTAGAGCACCAAATGCCTTAAGGCCTTTTAGTTTTGCTTGTTTGACTTGTGTGGTCCAATTTAATTTGGTGTCTAGGTGAACTCCGAGATATTTGACAGACCTAGACCATGGAATGTGATGTCCGTTAATAGTCAGTTCCCGAATTGGAGGTTTACGTTTTCTCGAGAACATTATTGCCTCAGTTTTAGAATCGTTAAGTTTCAATTTCCATTTTTTTAAATAACTGGCAAGTAGCTCTATTGACAACTGGAGTCTGCCGATGATCAGATGTTCATCATTGGATGAGGTAAACGAGGCAGTATCGTCTGCAAAGCAGGCAAGACTAGTCCGAGGTTGTTTGGGGATATCATATAAGAATCCAAGAAATAGTAACGGACCTAGAACTGAGCCCTGTGGTACACCAGCAGGGACTTTTAAGGCCACGGAACAGGTTTGACCAATACATACTCTCATATATCTACCGGAAAGATATGATTGTAGGAGTTTTATTATACTAATGGGTACGTCACATAATAAAAGCTTGTGAAATAATCCATTATGCCACTCAGTGTCAAACGCCTTCTCGATATCTAATAGAAACATACCAGTGTATTGCCTTAAGTTTAGATTATGGGAAATGTTCTCACTGACGCGTGCCAGTTGCTGGATGGTCGAATGTGAGGGCCGGAACCCAAATTGCTCTGGGATGAGTCGACCCTCAAGACAGTTTAGTAGACGATCATAAATGATACGCTCCAGCAACTTAGCAAGTGATGGTAGTAGACTTATGGGGCGGTAGTTTACCGCCAAGGTATGATCTTTACCAGGTTTAGGTAATGCAATAACCTTGGCTGATTTCCAAGTTTTAGGAAAATAATATAATTTTAAGCATGCATTAAATATTTTTGTAATAAGGACTATACACTTTTGAGGAAGATTTTTTAGGAGGATGTTGTGAATGGTATCATAACCGGGTGCTTTGCGATTTTTAAGTCGATGAATATGTTTAACTAACTCCCTCGGGCGGACTGCTTTAGTTTGACAGTTTGTATTAGGAGCCATATCAATAATTTCTAACGATGACTTAACTTCCGCAGAAGTTTTATCATCAAACCAGTTTGTTGTCAAACTCATATTGTCAACAAACGTGGATGCTAATTCGTTGCACTGTTCGGTTACAGAAGTTGTTAGTTTATTATTAGATGTCAAAAGTGGTGGTATATTCAAGGACTGATTTTTCAGAGATTTTACAATGCGCCACAGTTCAGTGTGGGCATTGTCCACCTTTGACATTTTATTGGTCCAACACTTATCATTGTGAACTTTAATTAAAGATTTAATTTTAACTTGCAGGGCATTTATTTCACACCTGAGTGCTTTACGTTCAGATACGTTAGCGGTACGATTGTCAAGGGACCTTAGTTTATTTTTCTTCTTGATTAGTTTTTTAATGAATTTCGGTAATGGTTTGGGTTTAAAATCAATTTTGGTCTTAGGAATAGATTGATCTCTAGCTGACGTAATTGCATTTGTTAAGTTAACTACCTCGGCTTCAATCAGATCAGTAGAATTGATTATTTTACTTGTTAGACAAATATTATCATTTAGGTGTGATCGAAACAGAGGCCAATTAGCCGACTTGTAATTGTACTTTTCATAAGTTTGGCGTGTGACGTTAGCACAAATTGTAAGTAACACTGGCAGGTGGTTGGACGAGAGGGCAGTGACTGTCTTTACGCTTTGTATATTGGGAACATTTGATGCAACAACAAGATCTGGTGTTGATGTTCTATGCCCGACACAGTAGTGTACAAGGGTCGGGGTAGAGGGAGCGTATATGCTAAAACCATTGTCGATCATATGCTGGAAAAGACTTTCGCCACGAGTATTCGTATCGTTACTACTGCACCAGTGTGGATGACGAGCATTAAAATCGCCTATAAGTAGAACTCGCTTACCAGTCTTTAGTAAAGAGTTAAGGTCAAATATGGAAAGATCTAAGTTCGGAGATTGATAAATAGAAAAAATAGAAACTTTTTTAGAAGACATAATAATTTCTATGCCTATGGCCTCCATATGCTTCAAGATAGGAGTACTTACATGTGAGTGAGGTATGTTGGCTCTAATTAAAATTGCTACGCCTTGACCCCGGCCATTGAGACATTTATCTTGACGGTAGCATTTGAAACCCGGTATTTGGAGCGGTACCTGCCTGCCAATCTTAGTTTCACAGATTATGATTATATCTGCATATAACTCACAGGCAGCAAGGTCTGTGAGTTCAGATAATCTCTCGCGAATGCCATCCGCATTCCAATATACAATTCTTAACTCTTTGGTGTTATTAAACATAGGGACCCAAGTGAGTTAATACCAGGATAACTTTATCTACCATAGACGAGCATGTTGTAAACTTATTCTTAATTTTTTTAATAATATTTAGTATCTGCAGCATATCCATAGTTTCAGCATCAGCAGCAGGAGTAGCCCGCAGCTCAGCAGGAGTAGCCTGCAGCTCAGCAGGAGTAGCCTGCAGCTCAGCAGGAGTTGTTATAGGCCTTCTTGATAAAGAAGCCACGCTGGCCCAGGAGCGTACATCATTATGCGTCCGCGGTTTGATTTTGGCTGCAACGGGTTCTGTCTGTACCTTAGCCGTTTGAGCCTTCAGTGATTTCTGGTCCAATCGCTGCAAATACTCGAGCCTAGCAGGGCACTGACGATAGTTAGCGGGGTGATTTTCTTTGCAGTTACAGCATTGAGCTGGGCTAGCTCTGTCTTTCTTTGGACACTCCTTAGTGGCATGATCTCCAATGCATTTTACGCATCGCTCAGAGAGATTACAATTGATTGACGCATGGCCAAAATGCTGGCACCTATAGCATTGAGTGCCAAAGTTGTTTTTAGGCTTGAATCTTTCAATTTGTATAGCGCAGTTGCAAAGATATTTAGTTTTTTTTAATTTTGTGATATCTGTTCCACTAGGAAGCCGCACTAAGATTGGTGGGAATGTTGATTTATTGGGCGCCGCTGATGCGCTTTTCAATGTCGTTACTACAGCCTCTTTGAACCCCAAAGTTTCTAGTTCATTACTAACTGAGTTGACCGCTTCTGCAGGCACACCTCTAATTACAACCTTGTATTTCCTTTCTTCATTACGAGAATGAGTGTGGAACAGCAGCTTTTCAGCACGAAGTCCATCAACGAGCGTCTTGTGAGCTTCATTCGAATAACATCGTATCGCTACTTTGCCTGCTTTTCGGTATTGCAGATGAAACTGCTTAGTGTGACCACTCACAACATCGATGATAGCTTGATGAGTCCATCCCTCACCGATCTCCAGTACTATTGGTGGGATCCGGTTAGATTTTCATTGTTATTCATCCATTGTTACCCTGCTTCCCCTAGTGTTGACCTCTAACTTCCGAGTATTTATTACAGTTAGAGATATTATAGTAGGTATAGTGAAGTGTACATACTTTGACTAACATAGTTATTTCACATTGAAACATGAGGATGTAGAAATACAGTAAAGTTTTCGAGACATATTTCGTTGTTTTTCAATGAAAATCAAGTCAGAAGTACGAGTAGGAGCTCACCTGAATTTGTTTTCAATAGTTTTATCCACCAAAAGAGTCCTTTTGCAATGTTTTTTGATTAAATTTTAAAATTTCGCCCAGCGACGAAATCAAATAGCAGAAAACAATAATTTCGTTAAAAAAATAAAGTAAACAAAATCTGATTCTGAGAAAAACATCTAATTGTTTTCTTAATGTTGGCTAAACTAGGTGCTATTTTGAACGAAATTTTATAATTAAGGTAACCCGTACACTTACACTACTTTCCAACTACAACTTAATTGCATATTTTTTAGATTTATATCAAATCATAAATTAAATCGAAAGTACATTTACATTTATCGATCATTTTAAAAAAAAAACACAAAATACATTGTAATAAAATTTTGCCAAAATTCACCGGTTAGAAAACCAGTTCTGTGCGGGTCAACTAATTGTTGTTATAATGTTGGTATACTTGGAATTTGACAGCACTTCATTCATCAATTTCAAAATCAGCTGACGTTTGATTTTGCATTTATTTTGTTGTTACAGTTTTTAGTTTATTTTGAAAATTTGGAGCACTAAACTTACAATATAGATTGATTAAAGCACTATGAACGTAAATAAACGTAAAGACGCAATGGATGGTACATTAAAACTCTTACTTTTCTATATAAAATTCGAAAAGTAGCTCGAATATTTATGGTGTTTATTTCAATGTTTTTAGATAACCAACAGCCTAAACGAGTAAAAAGGGAATGCGATTACGGAGAGAAATGTTACAGAAGAAACCCAGCACACTTTCGAGAATTCAGCCACAAGCATTGTAAGTGAAAATTTGAAAAATGTTGGGCTGTTTGCTACAACTGAGCCAAGTTTTGGAGCGACAAGTAAAGTCATGTTTTTATCTTGTATTTTACTGTTTTCAGTAGAATCAATCCTAGATAACTATTCAGGTGAAGGCACTTACCCTATTCCGGATCGATTTAATTTAGAAATCTCAACCATTAGTGAGCAGTTAGATGTTATAGTGGAGAAACAACTTTATGTTACTGGAAATAAGGCACAAATGGAAGAGGGGGGGTAAGTTCTACTAAACATTTGCAAAGCTTTTTACTGATTATGTTTTCCTATTACTTTGATTTTTTGGGCAGTTGTTAAAAGCCCATCTGCATTCAGAAAGTTGTGAGTTTCGCCATTTACATAAAACACTTCTAAAAGCATTAAAACTGTTTTATATCTGCTACTTCAGCACTATAACATAAGCCCAAAACCTATAAAACATTGTTACTAAACTATCCTATCCTACTAATATTATAAAGCTGATAGTTTGTGAGTATGTATGTCTGTATGTGTGTGTTTGTTATTCAATCATGTTAAAACCACTGAACCGGTGGCCATGAAACTCTGTTTTTAGACAGCTGGACACCTAGAGTAACACATAGGCTACATTTTTATACACATTTTGATCCCGATATTCCCACGTAATCAGGACTTATGCGGGTATAACCGCGGGGTGCAGCTAGTTACCTATAGGGCATGAATCCCGGGATCCCGGGATATCGTAATCCCGGGATCTCGGACGCAAAAGTTCGATATTATAATCCCGGGATTGAGTGATCCGATATCGAGATTTGAGCAATTTACTATTTGGGAATAAATTAAGGTTTTTAGCTATATTTTTCCTCATGGAATGATTGAATGGAACTATTAAAATTAAACCCAAATTAGTCTACCCCTGAGGAAGAGATCTGTAAAAATTTAGAAGCGTAGGGAATTGGTAAAATGTTTAAAACAACAAAAGTAACGTGATTCATTGCAATTTTTAAGACAAGTATTTTTTATACAAGCTCGCATGCAAAATTTTTCTGCTAACATCATTTTAGTGGTGCGCCTAGAATTTGGCGCGAAAGTTTAGACACTTTCGGGTTTAGACTATTTGTCCGCCATATTTCCAAAATGATGGGGTGGACGGCCCTCGGGGTAACTTATTTAACGTAATGAAACCACTAGAGTCTTAAATATATTAAATATTTTATATTTAACACATTTTTATTGTATTAAATTCGCTTTTTTAACGATATCTAAATCCCAGTATCAATCCCGGGATCCCGGGATTGAGCTCTTAATATCAATATCGCCCCGGGATTGAATACCTTCCGATATTGCATGCCCTAGTTACCTATAAATGATTTATATTTATACATGCAGAAGGTGTTTATTTTTGTTTCTGAAAATATTGAATAATAATACCTATTTATCGAAAATATTTCAGATCATCTTCACAGAACACAGCCAAGCTAACAGAAGAATCACACCAAAAATTATCCAGCACTAAAATTCAAGATACAAAAACCAATCTAACAGTACCCAGTACAGATGGTGAAAAATCACAAACATCAAATGTTGTTAATAAAAATAAACGGCCAAAATCCCCAAAAGAAATTGAGAAAAAAGTGGAGCCAAATATACCTAAAGACTATAAAAAAGGTACCTAAAGTTAACTTTTATTTAGCCAAAATTCAGTCAAACAATCAGTTTAAGAAAGATTTTTTTTATTTCTTATGTTTTTTTATTGCTCAAGGCATACAGTTCATGAGATACAGCCTGGTGACAGACAGACAGACAGTGGAGTCTCTGATAGTGTCCCGTTTTTACCCTGTGGGTATGGAACCCCTAATAATATAACTCTATATATTACTAGCTGACCCGGCAAACGTTGTTTTGCCTTATAAATTATAGATAGTAGCCGATTCTCAGACCTACTGAATACGTATACAAAATCTCATAAAAATCGGTCAAGCCGTTTCGGAGGCGTACGGTAACTAACACTGTGCCATGGAAATTTTATATATTAGATTAGGGGTTCCATACCCAAAGGGTAAAAACGGGATCCTATCTGAGACTCCACTGTCTATATGTCTGTCACCAGGCTGTATCTCATGAACCGTATAGCTATACGGTTGAAAATTAAATTTTCACAGATGATGTATTTCTGTAGCCACTGTAACAACAAATACTAAAAATAACATAAAACAATTTTTTATGGGGGGCTCCCATACAACAAACGTGATTTGTGACAAAAAAACGCACCGATACCGCGATGTATTTTACCACTGGCGCCATCTAATGAATAAGTGAATAGACTTGCGCAACGGATTGCGTTCACGGATAAGTCCAGTGTCAATTTTAGGGTTCCGTACCCAATCGTGATAGTGATACGGAACCCTTCGTCCGCGAGTCTCGCACTTGGCCTTGTTTACGTGTACGGAACCCTAACAAACTGGCCGATCCCTAATTTAAAGTACCAGGCAGTCATGTCAATTAAGGAGCTTGTGAAATTCCAGAACAAGATTACAGACTGATCAACCCATCAACGAAACGTGCGGAAGATTATCTAAGCGTGGTGAGACAGAAAGGAAAGATGGCTGCAAAACACGCTTCAACCCCTTTTTACGTGTTTTATACGACTATTGCGTTGTTGCAAGTTGCATAATAATATATTTCGAATCATTATTTTTACTGGCTACACTGGCCTACATACCCAAAGGGTAAAAACAGGACACTTCTGCTAAGACACAGACGGACAACAAAGTGTTTCTTATAAGAGTTCCTTTTTTAACTTTTGAGGTATGGAACCCTAAACAAACTGGCCAATTTCTGATTAAAAGTACCAGGCAATCATGACAATAAAAGAGCTGTTTTTCCTTCAATTCCAGAACAAGATTACAGACCAATAAACCCACCGACGAGACGTGCGGAAGATTATCTAAGCGTGGTGAGACCGAAAGGAAAGATGGCGGTCAAACACGCTTCATCTGCACCTTTTTACGTGTTTTATACGACTATTGCGGCTGCTAAGGAGACTCATGCGCAGCCATTTTCTATTACATTCCAAGGTATGTAATAGTAGATTGTTGGCCTAGGGTTGAAAGTGACCCATTTCATCTGAGATATTTCTAGGGAGGGTAATGGTTCACTTTCACTTGAGCTAAACACTCACCCACCATTCTTCATAAAACAAATGTAAAAAGTAAAATAAAACATTTTGAAGATGACATTACCGGGTATATAGTCCGTCCGGTAATACATTGAAATCGGTCCGGTCCGATTTTGTAGTAGAAATATTTTTTCATATTAGTTAGTATATTATATAATTTAACAGTCATATTGTCCTACAAATTGCGCGGTACGTTATCCTGGTCCTACGCTCAAAAGTAGTAGTACAGATCCTACCTCTGTTATCTACCACAATCGAGAGTTTCGTATAGGAAATTGTTGGGCGACTCAAAATGAAGCTACTCACGGAAAACTAGCTTGATTGTAATCAATTTGCAAAAATGTACCAGGAATCCTGGACTAATCTGACTGGTCTGTCACCAGGCATGAACTTTAATAGCTAGACAGTTGGTTATTTCATTTGAGGTACGAAACCCTTATAAAAATGCCATTGTTTCAGAAATTCTAGACCATAGTTTAGGAGAACTAAAATGTTCTTTACAAATCAACTTCATGGTAGAAATCGGATGGTTATTGGCGCAATATTACTTCGCTGGGTATAGGTAAGTCCTTATTTCCTACCTTTTATGTGGTTTTCCTTGTGCTGCTCCGGCTTACGTGCCGGAACACGGGCTAGTCCGTTTGGTAGTGAGAGACAGAACTACCAGGATCACATAATAATGGAAGAGATTATAGTATGGATAGGACAAATCATTGGAAGAAAAATATTTAAAACACTAGTTGCGTCTCCCGCGTAAGTCCCGATCTCGTGGGAAATCGGGATCAAAAGTAGCCTATGTTACTCAGGGTGAATGTAGCTTTCTATGGTGGAAGAATTTTTGAAATCGTTCCAGTAGTATTGAGTTTATTTATTACAAACATACAAACACACATACAAAAATACAAATCTTTCCTTTTATAATATTAGTGTAGATATATGTGGTTTTCTTTGTGCTGCTCCGGCCCACGTGCCGGAATAAGGGCTAGTCCGCTCGGTAGTGATAGACAGAACTACCAGGAACACATAATAATGAAAGAGATTAGTAGTATGAATGGGACAAAATATTATTTTCTTCCCATAATATTTTGTCCCATTCATACTACAATTTTTTTTTTGGCCCCGGACTCTCGAGAGGCCATTTGTCGAGTTTCTAGATATTTCAACTTTCTTCTTATATAGCGTCGTAGTTTTCTTTGTTTTGGCGTCGTACATCTTGTACATCTTGCCAGTATCAAGTATGTCAGGTGCTATGGTAAAACGGTGGCAACTTTACCATAACCTTCAAGGAGCTTGGGAGAGAATGACGGAAAGTCCATGTTTAACACTCAATTTTGTTTTCACTACACTTGTGCACATTCACGGAACTAAATTGTATAAGATTCCACTAAAATTACACAATTTAACCGGGTTTACAACATAGTTTGACGAAAATAAAATTGGAGCACGACATGTTGTCCCCGATTTCCCGCCCAAACTCCATATACTACTAATCTCTTCCATTATCCAAAATATTAAGTACTAACTGCGTCCCGCGGTTTTACACCCGCGTAAGTCCCGATCCCGTGGGAATACCGGAATCAAAAGTAGCCTATGTTACTCTTCCATAATTTAGCTTTCTTTTCGTAAAATAATTTTTGAAACAAACATACAGACACACACACACACACATATACAAAAATCTTTATTTTTAATAATATTAGTGTAGATATTATGTGTTTTCTTTGTGCTGCTCCGGCCTACGTGCCGGAACATGGGCTAGTCCGTTTGGTAGTGACAGACAGAACTACCAGGAACACATGATAATGGAAGAGATTGTAATATGAATACACTGAATAGAATAGAATAGAATAGAAAAAAGTTTATTTGTTCTAAAGTTACACACACATAGTTGTACAAAAACAAAACATAAAACTTAAAATACTAAACTTAAACTAAATACAACATGTGTGTGTTGCAGCAGGACAATGGGCCATGACTCAGTGTATAATTCACTCCTTAGAGCGAACACTGATTTTCTGTCATCACCCAAGAGATTGTAGACCATTTAGCACAACAATATTTAGCATGATCATAATTGACTTACAAGCTTATAAAATAGTGTACGTAAGAGAAAACCACACAATACAATATATAATAAAATCAAATAGTTATATAACGAATTTAAGGTTATTAAATACAATATAGATGCATATATATAATGTTCCAATATAAATAAATATATGTAAATAAATATTTCCTTTTAATAATAATCATTATATCAATAATACAATAAGTATAAATAAGGAAATCCGACGTCCTAAACAGCAAAGTCCGCCAACAGCCAACCACGTGGTAGTCCTAAAGTTTGTCGTTCAAGTAAGACCTTTTTATATTTAATTCTGAAGGAATACTTGGATTTCAGACGCTTAAGAGGTGGAGGAATATTGTTCCAACATTTGGTTGACAGATAGCGGAAACTGCCAGTGAATGCCGCAGTTTTGTGATGATACGCAAAAAAGGTATCCCGCACCTCACGAATTTCATACTTATTTCCAAATGAAGAAAATTTGAGCTTAGCGTAGAGGTAATCGGGTTTACCCCTATTGACGACATCGAAAAGCAAACAAGCTAGGTGCAACCGCTTCGGCCACTTCCGAAACCAAAGTTCGAAACCGGTTTTGAACTAAGAATTTTTTTTCTTGTTTCGAAACTGGTTTCGGTAAAAGAATAATATTTCTTATCTCGAAATTCGTTTCGAGATAAGAATATTGTTTCGTCTTTCGAAACTATCAAATCGTAATCTAATCCTATCTATTTAGATGTATAAGAAGTAAGAATTGAAAGTTAATATATGTAATATTTATATTTAATTCAAATAGAAAAGAAAAAACATTTAATAATGCAATGAAAACGGTGCAATAACTTCAAGGCAATGGCCAACCGTGATTTCTTTTTTTTTAAGCTGTTGGATTGCTAATTTTATTTCTTCATCTATCTCCATGTAGTTTTTGTTCTTTTTAGTTGCTTTTTTGCAAACGCCAGTTTCATTTTTCAAAACATCCAGGACTTGAGCTAATGTAGGATTCGTACGCGCAATGAATCTGTTTAATTTGGAGTGCCACCCCTCCAAGTGGTTCGTAGTTCTAATTTCTTCCTCGCTGCAGCTGCAAACTTTGTGAAAATTGTTTTGCTCAAACCATTGCCTTTTAAAATATTTGTTAAAATTTTGAACTTCTATGGCATGTGGGCTTTTATTCATAACATAGTTATATCCTTTAGTAATAAACTGTTGCGGCAAACGGGCTAAGCCTGCACAACGAGCTACGTGTCTCTTTTTGACACTGGAGTTTAAGTTCAGTTTCTTTGCCTTTCGGAATAATGCCCTGTTGAAATGGAAGTAGCATAACTTTATTTCGATCATTGGAAAGACATCTCTGATTCCTAGCATTGCTGCTTTCTCAAAATCCAAAGTAATCTTCTTTGGTTCAAATGATGGAATTTGTGATTTTATTAATCGGAATAATACTTTGTAAGTCTCCTTTTTTTTGTTTTCGAGAAAGGCAAAAATTAAAGGGGTTAATGAATGAATATTTTCATTATAGCCGTGTATAGAATATAACTGTTTAAAACATCGTGGGCAAGATTTAAATGTTCCGTCGCAGTAAATGTGTTTATAATTTGTGATTTTTTGTCTTGCATTTGCTGTGCAAAATACTAATATGCGATTGCCGTCATCAATGAAATCAGCTAAGATCAACTTTTCAAATTTTCCGGGAACAACTACTTCGCTAGGTAGTGTAAATCTCTGTTTTTTGACACCTAACACTTTGTTGCGTTCGTTGTATAGCCCGCTTTTAACATTACTAAAACTTGGCAATTGATCACTTATAATAACATATCCCAAATTTTCCATATCGGCCTTCATATCGTCATATTGTTTTTTTATTGATACAAAGTTAGTACTCACTTTTTGTTTTAAATTATCCATGTTTTTTAGATATTCTGTTTTAACAATATCCCCTTTACAGTGACTCTCGTGTTGATTTTTTTTTATAATTTCATTCTTAGTATTAATAGTAAAGTTACCTTTGCATCCCAAATGTTCTTTTA
>OY292406.1:6454149-6638211 GCA_958496205.1 Idaea biselata
TTTGAACTAAGAATTTTTTTTCTTGTTTCGAAACTGGTTTCGGTAAAAGAATAATATTTCTTATCTCGAAATTCGTTTCGAGATAAGAATATTGTTTCGTCTTTCGAAACTATCAAATCGTAATCTAATCCTATCTATTTAGATGTATAAGAAGTAAGAATTGAAAGTTAATATATGTAATATTTATATTTAATTCAAATAGAAAAGAAAAAACATTTAATAATGCAATGAAAACGGTGCAATAACTTCAAGGCAATGGCCAACCGTGATTTCTTTTTTTTTAAGCTGTTGGATTGCTAATTTTATTTCTTCATCTATCTCCATGTAGTTTTTGTTCTTTTTAGTTGCTTTTTTGCAAACGCCAGTTTCATTTTTCAAAACATCCAGGACTTGAGCTAATGTAGGATTCGTACGCGCAATGAATCTGTTTAATTTGGAGTGCCACCCCTCCAAGTGGTTCGTAGTTCTAATTTCTTCCTCGCTGCAGCTGCAAACTTTGTGAAAATTGTTTTGCTCAAACCATTGCCTTTTAAAATATTTGTTAAAATTTTGAACTTCTATGGCATGTGGGCTTTTATTCATAACATAGTTATATCCTTTAGTAATAAACTGTTGCGGCAAACGGGCTAAGCCTGCACAACGAGCTACGTGTCTCTTTTTGACACTGGAGTTTAAGTTCAGTTTCTTTGCCTTTCGGAATAATGCCCTGTTGAAATGGAAGTAGCATAACTTTATTTCGATCATTGGAAAGACATCTCTGATTCCTAGCATTGCTGCTTTCTCAAAATCCAAAGTAATCTTCTTTGGTTCAAATGATGGAATTTGTGATTTTATTAATCGGAATAATACTTTGTAAGTCTCCTTTTTTTTGTTTTCGAGAAAGGCAAAAATTAAAGGGGTTAATGAATGAATATTTTCATTATAGCCGTGTATAGAATATAACTGTTTAAAACATCGTGGGCAAGATTTAAATGTTCCGTCGCAGTAAATGTGTTTATAATTTGTGATTTTTTGTCTTGCATTTGCTGTGCAAAATACTAATATGCGATTGCCGTCATCAATGAAATCAGCTAAGATCAACTTTTCAAATTTTCCGGGAACAACTACTTCGCTAGGTAGTGTAAATCTCTGTTTTTTGACACCTAACACTTTGTTGCGTTCGTTGTATAGCCCGCTTTTAACATTACTAAAACTTGGCAATTGATCACTTATAATAACATATCCCAAATTTTCCATATCGGCCTTCATATCGTCATATTGTTTTTTTATTGATACAAAGTTAGTACTCACTTTTTGTTTTAAATTATCCATGTTTTTTAGATATTCTGTTTTAACAATATCCCCTTTACAGTGACTCTCGTGTTGATTTTTTTTTATAATTTCATTCTTAGTATTAATAGTAAAGTTACCTTTGCATCCCAAATGTTCTTTTACGCAATAATAAAATGCGTTGCCGCTTTTGTAAATTTTCTTTCTATGGTACTTCCGCCCTTCGTACAGAGCTGCTACTCCTCCTCTTTTAGTACTTATAAACTCTATTTGTGTTTTATCCATTGTACATAGGTACTGCAATTCTGAATACCAAGTAAATGAATGCTATTTAAATAGCTTCGTTGCACTTCCGTACTTTATCAGCACTTGACATTGACTTGACGTATATCATTGATGATAATGGCAATATATGTCATTTTAATTAAAAAGGTTTCATAATGTGTTAGTGGATAGTAAATAGCAAAAAAGCAACTAAAAAGAACAAAAACTACATGGAGATAGATGAAGAAATAAAATTAGCAATCCAACAGCTTAAAAAAAAAGAAATCACGGTTGGCCATTGCCTTGAAGTTATTGCACCGTTTTCATTGCATTATTAAATGTTTTTTCTTTTCTATTTGAATTAAATATAAATATTACATATATTAACTTTCAATTCTTACTTCTTATACATCTAAATAGATAGGATTAGATTACGATTTGATAGTTTCGAAAGACGAAACAATATTCTTATCTCGAAACGAATTTCGAGATAAGAAATATTATTCTTTTACCGAAACCAGTTTCGAAACAAGAAAAAAAATTCTTAGTTCAAAACCGGTTTCGAACTTTGGTTTCGGAAGTGGCCGAAGCGGGTGCAACTGCCTACGAGACTCCATATTCAATGTGGAAGCATTATTTAGATATGGTGTAATATGGCTCCTAGGTGGTATTTCATAGCAAAAACGGCAGCAAGCATTTTGGACACGCTGAATAAGTCGTCGGGTTCTTGCTAGCAAACGCGGTCCGTATACGAGATCCGCGTAGTTGAGTCTCGAGAGAACCAACGATTCGCAAAGTGTGATACGAATATTTTCGCAAAGTAGATTCCGAATCCGGTACAAAACTTTAAGCCTGTAAAAACACGTTGCTACCAATTTCTGAACATGTTTTTCGAAGCGCAACTCACTATCAAAAAGGACCCCTAAATTTCTAGCCTCTTGAACTCGCTCGATATCGCTGCCATCAATACAAACTCTTGGATTATTTGTAAGCGTTTTAAATACTTGCATCTTAGAACCAATGACCATGAATTTTGATTTAATAGGATTAAGCACCAAGGAGTTACGTCCTGCCCACTCAGATATTCGCTTGAGGTCATCATTTAACTTATCCACCATATCAGTTATTTCGGAAGGACGTCCGGAGATGTACAGCTGTACATCATCCGCATATAGGTGATAATTGGAGTGTTTAATATTCTTGACTATGTCGGCACTGTAAACAATAAACAGCAACGGACCAAGTATGGACCCCTGAGGAACTCCTCGTAAAACTGGACTGGTCTTGGAGAGCACGACGCTTCCATCTTCCCTCACCAACTTAACAGCCTGTGTACGATTACTTAGGTAGCTATTAAACCAGGCCAACGCAGTCTTGTCAGCACCGTAGTAGGACAGCTTCGATAGAAGAAGGGGAATGCTTATGCTGTCAAAAGCCCGCGAGAAATCAAGTAAAACAAGACATGTACTATTTCCTACATCCTGCTCAGCGAGTATGTTATCCACCACATCCACTAAAGCAGTCGTAGTACCCGTGCCTTTACGAAAACCTGACTGGAATGGGGATAAAATTTCGTTAGCTTCTACATAATCCGTTAGCTGCATGCAAACAATTTTTTCAAGAATTTTTGAAAGGTATGGTAGTATACTTACAGGTCGAAGATCTTTAGTGCTTGATGGGCTGTCTACTTTAGGTATTGGGGTTATAATAGCAGATTTCCACACACTTGGTACCATACCCGCAGAGATAGACCTATTTATCATCTCAGTAAGAATAGGCAATGTTTGTGGCAACGTTAGCAACAACATATCTTTACTAATACCATCAGCACCAATGGCATTTGTAGAAATAGATAATATAATTTTAGCAATCATTGTTTCATTTGCGATATTTAGAGTTAAGATGCTATCATTAAATCTATTAAATTCGTGATATGTCATTTCAGAAATAGGGACTACCACGCTGCCAGGTACATCAAGAAAATTATCATTAATCGAGCAAGGATCACTAAAACAATCCGGCAAACAATCTTTGGTTTTATTATCTACCAAAACTGTGTCCCTAAGATTCTTCCACAGCAATTTTGCATTATTTTGATGAGAATTTATTTTAAAATTATAGTAAGCTTTTTTTTCTTTCGAAATACTATCAGTGACTAGCTTTTTTAATTCTTTGTAATACTTTTCAGAACTTTCAGACTTTACTTTCCTATAGTTGTCATGAGCCTCGTTCCGCTTTTCTATCATTATTTTAATCGTATCTGTAATCCAAGGCAATGAACTGGTATGTTTTATCTTAATAGTTTTCAATGGTGCATGTCTATCAAAAAGATTAATAAGTAGTTCATTAAATACATTTGTCATACCCTCAACCGTTCCCTCAAGACGTACCAAATTCCAATCAATCGACTGAAGGTCACTATTAAAATCGTTAAAATGGATGTCCTTAATTGGTCTATAAGTCACCATTTTAGAAGAAATTTTGGGTATTTTAATTGCAAATGTAACATTTATCATAGCATGTCCTAGGCCCCCAGTAATATTAGTAACGCTTACTTCACGAACTGGAGCATTTGTACAAACAAGATCTATCAATGTTTCAGTATCTTTAGAGAAATGCGTAGGCCTAGTGACAATTTGTTCTAATTTCAGGCAGTCCAGGAAATTTAGTAACTTTTTTGTATCAATGTTATTCTTTAGAAGATTAATATTGAAATCACCCAGCAAAGCAACAAAGTCGTACCTAGAGAAACAAGCTATTGAATCCGTCAACGCATCAAAGAATGTATCGATATTAACCCAATTTGGTCGATAGGCTGTGCCTATAAGGAAACTGCGGCCGTTTACATTAGTAGTATACCACATTTGTTCTATACACGCGGTAGGAGGCTTAAGGAACCGGCCACGTATTCCTCGTCTAATATAAAAAGCAATTCCACCGGCATGACCCCTACGCATTGTGAGAGGTCGCGGGCTGTTATGCAGCCGGTAGCCGGGCGCAGAGGGCGCTCGGTACTCCTGGCCCTCACGCAACCACGTCTCGTTAATTGCTACTATATCGGGACTGAATTTGTCTAAGGAAGCAAGAAAACTATCGTGACCGGTACCCAGAGACCCCGCATTGTAAAGCCCTAACCTAAGAAAGTTAGTCCTTACCATTGTTAATCAAATTACATAGAACTATGAGCCCAACAAGGTGATTAAACAATACATTCCAGCTATTTAGATTCGACATATAAGCTAGATTACAGAAACAATATTGTGGGGAAGTTACAGTATATATAAATTTAATATAAATATATATAGCAGATAGTATACATAGATGTAAATAAAAATAAGTAGCATAGTTATTATTAAATTTTATATATAGGAATTGAAACGAGATAATTTTATTATTACTAGGTACTTTATTATAATATATTATTAACCATTTTATCATTGTACACAAAAAGACTGCTGCAACACATACCATTAGCATCCACTTATCAATTAACAAACATAACATTTGAGCGCAAGATTGTATTAATAGTTCACAAATAACATTGCATGTATTTATATAACATCCTAAAGCTATACAATAAAACAATAATATAGTTGTATGGAATCGGGACACATGAACGCACAGTAGTATACAAAAAACATTACCTATGATACAGTCAGCCAGGTTATAACAACTTAATATTGACTCACAATCAAAACTAATTATTACAGTTTGCAAACAGTGTATAATTATGACAAATTGAGCAAACTCGGTGACAAAAACATTACTCATTACAAAACTCTCTGTACGGCTATGATCACCTAATACTGAATAATTACAATAATACATAAAATAAGTAGAATTTTTAATGCAAGATAGATTATTTATAAACATCTTGATAATCAGTTCGAAAAGATGTAAGTAAACTTGTTTTCTCCCGGACAATATTAACAATAATGAAGTGATAAAAAACAAAAGTAACTTAAATAATGAGTTCTTTTTTAACAAACATTCGTTAGAAAATGACCCAATTAAATTCCAATAATAAATCACTAACCTATAATCATTTAAAAACACGCTCAATATCGGAATTTGCTCGAATACGATGTCTAGGTGTCCCGTCACCCGGTCCTTTCTTCACAAAGATCTTCCCGTCCCTGGTCCAGGCGTAGCGCCAATTGTGCAATTCCTTGTGTTGACGTGCCTTTTGAAACAGCTGCCTGTTGACCCTCGTAAGACGTTCATTGACATAGAACCGACGTGGGGGTCCCGGTAGATCCATACCCTCAGTAGTGGAGCCCCGCCTCACTCGTGCTTCCTGGAGCAGCCGGTCACGGACGGCGCGTCGTGCGAACCGCACCACGATCAGACGGGGCCGCGCCCGGCCCGCAGGGGCACCAGCGGCGCCGGCCCCGTGCGCCGACGACGACGACTCCTCCGCCCCGACTACACGTCCCACTCTGTTCGCACTAACTATGTCATAGTCTGTTAAAGAGACACCTAGTTTCTGAGCCACTAATTTCACTATGTGAGTGACGTTTTCATTTTTTTCCTCCAGTATATGCGAAAACTCCAAATCATTTAACAGTAATTCCTGGTCGCGATCATTGAGATCGGCTTTTAGCTGTTCCACGGTGTCCACAAGTGTACTGTCCGTGTGCTGGTCCGCTCCCATACGGCCTTCGACGTTATCCAGACGCTCCGCCAGGCTGTCGATCCTCATATCACAGCCGTCGACCCGAGTCGCGATGTGGTCGAGTCTGGTTGAAAGGTCAGTCAGCTGCCGCCGCACCTCCGCACGGAATGATCTAATCTCGGACACGAGTAGCTGTATATCGTCCCTGCCGACGGCCCTAGACACCGCCGCGTCGGGACCGCTGCCCTGGTGGTCCGAGTACGACACGTCCATGTCGAGGGAAGCACCCCCCGACTGCAGCGGCGTCGCGGGCGCGGACGCACCACGATTGAAGTTCACGTTTACGAATCCACCACCGGGAGGGGTCTTCGCAATGCTCGCCGCAGACTGTTCATTTACACACGCTCCGCATTTCCAACCTCTCTTGTGTTCACTCGTCATACTATTGTTAAACCATTGTTCCGATATGCTTACGCATTGCAAGTCAAAAAACAACTGACAGTCGCAACAGGATAGATATTTTTTATTCATAATAATGTTGCTACTTTAGCTAATTCGACCGAATTACAGTTGTAATAATAACCGTTGCACTAAGCGATAACAGAAAGATTGTTGTGTAGGTAGTTAGAAATAATTATCAATCACAGTCAATTATTTTGAAGATTTTGTACACCTAGCATCCATATATCACAAACCTGTTGTACCAACTATATAACCAATAATATAATGTCTAATTAGAGAAGAGTTTTACGTATTAACTATCACTTTTACACTATATTTGCAATTTTATTTATCGAAAGCACAATTATTACGTCTTAGTTATAAAACGTTGGTCTACCCTCACTGACCTGAATTACATGGACAGGAGGTCTCGCACTAAATTTTGTGCCGATTTGATCTGCGCCATGTTGCGCTGTTGTCGCGCTTTTTCAATTGAAAGTGATGGTGACCGTCCGTGGAACTAATAGTTCCATCACTTTCAATAGAAAACGCGCGACACAGCGCAACATGGTCAGATCAATTCGGCACAAAGATCTTATGTCATTTTGTATGGTATAGCAATTTCAGCGTCCTTACATAGTTTCATTTCAGTGTATGAATAGGACAAATCATTTGAAGAATGATATTTAAAACATTAATAAGTACCAAGGGGTGTAATATTGATTTTTCAGTGAGAAAAAGCTAACGATTTTGTTTGGAGACGATTGTGGTGGCGATTTGAAGAATATACACCGGAAGAAGCCTCAAGTAGATGCGCACTACGTTACCATGGCAACGCCTTTTGGGAAGCATCATACGTAAGTACTTGTACTATGACGCCTTTGAGATATTATGTCCTAGTACTAGAGGTGATGTCTAATAGTAGATTGTATAATTATACCTAGCGGAGAAAAGACTATTTTTGCGGCGAGAGTGTTTTTTGAATCCAGAGAGGAGCGAAGGATTCTTTAGAAGAATCCTGAGCGAATCGAGGGATTCAAAGTACCTCACTCGAGCGAATAATAGTGTAAATATAACTGGTACACTATTTGCTAATGAATAAATAGTTAACAGGGATTAGACTAGCTCTTTTCGAATAGATGGGATGAAAAACATATACTATGTTTATTTTACAAGAAATAAAGTAGAAATACGAGGCATGCCTTTTAAGTTCTGTCGTTTGAAGAAAAAAAAACTATATAACCTTATAGTACCTTTTATTGTTTTTCAAAGTATTCACCACGAAGTTTAATACACTTTTCCATTCGCTCGAACCAGTTATTATAACATTTATTCCACTCCAAAGTGGGGGTGTTCAAAATGGCTGACTTGAAAGCGTCGACCGCTTCTTCACTGCACTGGAACCTTTGACCACAAAGAGTTTTCTTAATTTTAGGAAATGTAAAGAAATCGTTAGGGCTTAGGTCAGGACTGTATGGAGGATGGTCAAGAATTTCTACGTTTTCCTGCTTCAAATACTCAATCGTTTGACGAGCGGTGTGTGAGCTTGCGTTGTCATTGTGCAGGATGATGCGTCGCTTTGGGCTAGATTTCCGAAGTTCGGCGATGACTTGTGGTAAACAAACTGTGGTATTCCACTCCGCATTAACCGTTCTACGATCTTCAAGTGCAATCGTCGCAACATGACCGGTTTTCGCCACGAACGTAGCCACCATCTTCTTTGAAGTGCTTCGAGAGCGAACAACTTTAGTCGGCTTTGGCTCGTTTTGGAAAACCCAGACTGTAGATTGTTGTTTGGAATCAGGATCGTAGGCATAGATCCAAGATTCGTCACCACTGATGATGTCGTAGACGTGATTTGACTCTCCTCGGTTGAACCTCTGAAGAGTTTTCTTACACCATCTGACGCGGGCCGCCTTATGATCGTCGGAAAGCAAATGCGGGATCCAACGGCAAACTAGTTTTCTCACACCAAGCGCCTCATGCAATATCTTTTGAATGGTTGTCCCTGAGATGCCTAATAACGCCTCTATCTCTCGATATGTCACATGACGATCTTCGACAATTAGTTGTCTCACAGCAACGATGTTATCTTCGTTATATCTGAAGGCGGATTTTGGACGTCCTTCACGAGATTTGTCACTAAGTGTGGTATGTCCACGCTCAAATTCCAAATACCAGCGTTCGAGGGTCCGCAGACATGGGACTTCATCATGGAATACAGATGTTAACTCTTCGAAACACTGAAGTCGCGTGAGGCCTCTTCGAAAGTTATAGAAAATTATTGCACGAACATTTTCCTTAGTAAGATTCATTTTCGTACGTGACCTGACAGATTCAAACCAACGCTGTGACTAAACAATTGCATTAATCCTAATGCTTTCAATTGTTTTGATATTCGAAATTCTAACAAATTTGAATTTTGAAAAGTTCTAATTTTAAAATTGGCGGCAAATATACAAACGACAGAACATGCGGAAGGCATGCCTAGTAAGACAGCTTATACGGCTATCCAAAAGTCGTAGAACAAAAGTTATTCGCTTAGACCTCTAGAACAACCCCCTTTCGGCTTAATACCTCTTCGTGGAAACAGCCTGTATATGTCGTAGGATAATTTGATAATCAGGATTTTCGCAAAAACACTGATAGTTATCTAGCTTACGAACTAAATCCTAATTTTCCTGCTTCGGTTTAAAGCTAACTCGCCATATAACTCACTTCGCTTTAGAGCTAATGCGCACTATGACTTAACCTCAATTTAACTACTTCGTCCATGAACTAATACGCAATATGTCTTTACATCAATATGCCCATCTCTCGTTAGGTCTAGGCACAACGCGAAATTGACAGACTGCGGTTTAGGTACTTAGAGACTAAACGGCCAAACTAAACTAAACTAAACTAAACTAAACTAAACGACTAAACGGCCAAGGGATCCTACTCCGGATTGGCGAATGTCCCATGCCTTCGGACCGTGGTGAGTCCTAGGACATGTCGGTCTCCTCACGATGTTTTCCTTCACCATAAGAGCGATGTTATTAGCGCACATAACTTTTTCTTAGAGAAAAGACATTGGTGCGCGGTCGGCCTGGATTCGAACCCTAGACTCAAAAGAGTCGAAAAAATAAAATAAAAGAGAGAAAATTATCTATAGGGTAAACCATTTAAACGGGCCTTCAGGGGAATATCCTAAACTATAAGACATAACGAAAAGTGCTGAAAAGAGTTGCGTCCCCGATTTAACAAATTCTAAAATGGCATTTATAGATTTTTTAAAATCCATTATTAAACAACACTATTAATTAATCGATACAATAATATAGGGTGTTTATTTTTTTTGCAAAAAGACAAGGTTCGATTCCTAGTTTTTGTCAAAATCGGGGACGCAACTTCTTTCAGCATTTTTCGTTATAGTTTAGGATATCCCCCTGAAGGCCCGTTTAACTCGTTCACCCTGTATATTATCTATCATGTATTGTTTTTCCCAAGGAAATTAATGTTACTATGCTATGAAGACGGATCGCTGCGTGTGGTCGTGTCCACGGCGAATCTATACTCAGACGATTGGGAGAACAGAACCCAAGGGTGAGTGGCTACCCTTCTTGTTAACCGACTTCAGAATTAGTCATTGTAACCTTGACTTTAAACATTGAGGAGTTTTATGATGAGAAGGTGGTTTAAGATGGCCCATCAATCTGTTCCTAGTACTTTATTCATTTATTTGGACATCCAAAAGCTATTACAAAATTCTAAGAATATGACAGGCATAGGAAATATAGAGCAAATTACAGGATATCACATACAGGAATCTTAACAAAATAAATATATTGCTTTTGTTTGATATGAGCTCAGGATATTAAACATAGGAAGTACCATCTAGGATCGAAATTAAACAGCTGAAGCCGATTCTATTGATGGAAGTCCAAAAATTTGTAATTTACTGCATTCTGGGATGCTATTCTGCTCATCACTCTGAAGGTTCCTGTCCAAACACCCTACCTTTCATCTTTTTTCGCTTCTTGTCCATCCAAAGGTTGCCTGAAAGAGATCGCTTTAAGCGATAAGGCCGCCCATTGTGCCACCTAGATTTAAGCTGTTTACGTTTTTCTTTTTATTGTAATTTTTTGTTTTTGGTGTTGCAATAAAGAATTAATCTATCTATCTATCTAAGGTTGAAATGGACCCCTTTCAACCCTTGGTTAACAATCTACCGTTTCTTTCTTTCTTAGACTATGGTTCAGTCCGCAATGTCCGGAACTGCCTCCAGACGCGATGCCTCATGATGGAGAGTCTCCGACGATGTTCAAGCGGTCTCTGCTCCGATACTTCAACCATTACCACCTGCCGGCGCTGGCAACCTACGTGGAAAGGGTGAAGAGATGCGACTTCTCGGATATCAAGTCAGTAATATATTTATAACTAGCTGCGTTTTACCCGCGTAAGTCCCGATCCCGTAGGAATATCGGGATCAAAAGTAGCCTATGTTACTCAGGGTGAATGTAGCTATCTAATGGCGAAAGAATTTTTAAATTGGGCCATTAGTTTTTGAGTTGTATTACTTTGAGCATTGGTCTCTTCTTACAGGATTGGTCAATCCTGAATCCTGAAGTAAGAAGAAAAATCTGAAACTTATAAGAAACTCTTTGGTCAGTGAAGGCAGACTAGTATATTTGACAGATAGGGCAGCCATTGTGAATTCCATGACCAACTCTATTTGACTCGACCAATCAGAAGCGACCTCACATCGTACTAGAATTCCCTTGTAGTTTTTGAAACACGTTTGTTGTATGGGAGCACCTTTTAAATAATTGTTTTATTTTGTTTTTAGTATTTGTTGTTGTAGCGGCTACCGAAATACATCTTCTATGAAAATTTCAACCTTCTAGCTATTACGGTTCATGAGATACAGCCTGGTGACAGACGGACGGACGGACGGACGGACAGACAGCGAAGTCTCAGTAATAGGGTCCCGTTTTTACCTTTAGGTACGGAACCCTAAAAATGGGGTTATTTCAACTACTACATATCTACTTTTTACTATCGACAATTCTTTTTGCAGCGTATTTTTCGTAGCATCAGTCCCAGGGTCCCATTTCGACATGGAATGGGGTATGACCAGGGTCGGCAGCTTACTGCGTCAGCACTGCGCTGTGCCTCCAGGAGACAGTAGGTCCTGGCCGCTGATAGCGCAGGCCTCAAGTCTTGGGAGCTATGGGAAGGAACCTAAGGTAGGGTAGGTTCTATGAGCCTATTATATGTAGTTAGATCCCCTGGCCTTATATTGAGCTTTCTTGGGCGTACATGGGCAGCATAAATACTTGTCCTCGGTGGGAATCGAACCTATAACCTTTATTCTACTAGTGTATATTTAGATTTTTCTTCTGTTTTCGACATGTTGGATTGTAATTAAAGTCATGTTTCCGTTTTAATCGTGTGATGTTTAATTATTTTAGCATTGTTTCAACGCTCAACGTTTTGAGACCTTTACAGGAAATCCTAAAATCTGTCAATGCTGAGGAAAGGACCTGGGAAGCTACCGCGGTTGTTCCGTTGACATCAACTCGATGCCGACGCGGTAGTTTGACATCTCTGACAGCGGAGTTTTCAATTTTAAAACCGCGCATCCATGGCCGTCAGCCGTCGATTTGAAGATTTACTGTCAAAATCTTCAATTCAATTCAATTCTGTCTGTGTTTCATTAATTCAATTTGGCTTCGGCATCGATATGAGCAATCGACGCATCGATTTGAAATTTTCGCGGTTCGAAATTCGGCTCTCAACTGTCAAATGAATCCGATGCCGATGCCGACGGAACAACCGCGGTACCTTCCCTGTCTAAAGAAGGTCTCGAAAAGTTGAGCGTTGAAACAATGATAAAAGTAATAAACACCACGCGATTAAAACCGAAAAATGAGTTTAATTTCTAGTGTATATTTGTTGGCAGTTATGGCTGACCGGCGACTTTCTGCATCATTTCACCAAGAGCAAGGGACAACCACAGATGTTGTCTTCTCAGCCAGAACTTAAGCTGATCTACCCTTCTTTAGGTAAATAACTGTCGCTTTTCTCCTTGTGATATTTTCAATGTAAATTAGTGGCTGTGGCGCTTAAGGGGTCATAGTAGCCAGAACTGATATTTCTCGGACGGTTAATTATAAAATATATTTGAACCCTCAGTTTTGAAAACAATACTTATTAAAGTTGAGGATATTCACTAGGTCCTTATTGTTGTGAAAACACGAGTACAGAAAAAAATCTCGATAGAATAAAATCATCAACATCCCTCTAAAATTTACGACACGACATGATGTCTGCACATTCCCCCCAAAACTCCCCCCCCCCCCCCCTTAGAATTATTGGCTTAACAACTGCATAAATTCAGTTGAAAAGAGGATGCCCATGTGAGCCCAGAGGATGTGATTTGTAGCATTTTTTTTCACCCTAGAATCCTAAATGGTACTAATTAAACGTTTAACTGAACTACCGCCTCCGCCATTGCGTCTTCCATATTGCACCAAAACGACAAAATAATCTATTATGGAGTTTCTATTACGGTAAACTCGAAAGTTCGCGTGCTTACCCGACCTCTTTGGTTCGATTTCAGCAATATAAATAGTTAGATTTCTCATTACCCAGGGTGAATAAAAACTAAAAGTTTTCACAGGATATGTGCCTATCGAATAGTGCTAAAACCGTTCAGACACGTGTCTATTTTTGGGCATTTTCTATATGGGCCTGGAGCCCCTGGGAAAATGAACAATTTCCTTTTCGTACGACTTGTGCATAGGGCATTAACCATAATATTGTCTGTAGAAAACGTGAAGCAATCCCACGACGGTTTGCTCGGCGGCGGATGCTTGCCGTACGCAGCTGATGCTCACACCAAGCAACCGTGGCTCAACCAATACTTGTAGTAAGTTGCATCCCCTCAAAAACATTTTCATGTAAAATGTAGCCAAGACGATATATGGCTGGCCGTTTCGCTACCATGCATGGGGTTTCTGTTTTAAGCAATTGTTCTTGCGGTAATGAAACGGCTAAGCCCATATATTTTGGCTAAGATGTTGAGTTTGTGAAGTAAGGTGCTTGTGGAGTTGGGGCGTGTAGAGTTATAAGCTTGGCTTTAGGTACATGACATCTAATAACTTTTTGACAGCGCCCATCATATGATCTCGCTCTCGTCTTGGCTACATTTTACATGAAAATGTTTTTGAGGGGATTTCATCTCTTTTTGTAGTTTGCATAATATTAGTAGGTAAAGTAGGGTGTGTTTATTTATCAGTAAATATGTATATATATATATATATATATATATATATTTCTTTTTTTCATTTCCAATAGGTCGTGAATTAACGACTTACGCGTCATGCCGTAGGTACAGCGTTTAGGACGATGTTTCCACTGTTCACTACTCGTTTGGCCACCACAGGCGGAGAGCGAAACAACTTTTAAAAATATTTTTGTTGTCCATCACTGTACGACAGCGGTAAACCTTTCTAATTATCAATCAATTTTCATACCTCTAGCACCTCTAATACACATTAGGTGCTGTGCGCGCGCTTAACTCCATCCCCTAATTTAAAGGGTAGAGGGGTAGAGGGTGAATTATTAAAAATCCTGATTTTCTGTATTTTATTATTTATAATAAGAAGTTATAGTACCTCTAGCATCAAAATTTGCGAAAGTTCATACAAATAGCCATCCCTTAATTTTAGGGGTTGGGGGGTGAAAGTTTCAACTTTTAGAATTTTCTAGTTGTTTGTGTACTAATACCAACCTACATACCAAATTTTAGCTTTCTAGGACTTCGGGAAGTACCATTTGAATTTTGATGATCATCAGTGAGTGAGTGAGTGAGTCAGTGACGAAATTGGAGGTTTTTAGGTATCAATTAAATCTAAACTACAGAAGCTATGTAATTGAAAATGTGTATTTTTATTAAGTCCCCTATTGACATTATACCCCGTGAATAACATTCATCTGGTATATTCCAAACCCAAGTTATGAGGGTTCAAAAAACCGACGAAACCTTTCGAGAAAAGGTAGGTAGTGCCCGTACGCTTCGCTGGCTCGTCTTGGCGGGGACACTACGTGCCCCCAGATTTCACTAACTCTTAATATACCAATCCTACTATCCTACTAATATTATAAATGTGAAAGTTTGTGAGGATGTTTGTTACTCTTTCACGCAAAAACTACTTAATCGATTGCGATGAAACTTGGAATATAGATAGCTGGACACCTAGAATAGCACATAGGCTACTTTTTATCCCGTAATTCCCGCGAAATCGGGACTTACGCGGGTGAAACCGCGGGGCGCAGCTAGTAATATTATAAAGCTGAAATACTTTCAGCTTTCTAGTAAAAATGCCTTGAGCAATAAAAAACATAAGAAATATTAAAATAAGAGACAGAACGATGTCGGAAGCGTAAACTTTCCAAACCAGTCAATAGTTGTAAAACTGTTCTGGAAGATGGCGTTTAAACCGAGCCTTAGTCGGTAAACAAAACTAGTGAGAGATCATAATCATAAATTCACCGTTACATGTGGGTTCCCTTGTGGCGCAGTGGTAGCGCACTCTACAAATTAATCAACTATGTAAAATGTAATGCTATCCCTAAAGCTTATATAAACTCAATCATAATCATATCCCTAATTTAAAAAAAAACATTGTTTACTATAAACATACTTCTTTGTCAACAGTTTTGATGGAATGTGCTACTATGTACTATGTACTTATTTCGAAAAGCGTACACCACACATATTTTGTTAACTGCTAGAATTAGAATAGATGTACACTAGCATAGTTAAAACTGTAAATTTTATGTGAAATAAAGATATTTGAAATCGAAAGTGGTAGCGCACTCGCTCGACATGCGAGGGGCACAGGTTCGAATCCTGTCATGGGAGATTTTTTGATGGTGTATTTCTCCTTGTAAAATATTTCCAATAAATTATTTTATTTTTATTTTATTCCCAGCCAATGGAAAGCCACATCAAGCGCTCGTAACCGCGCCATGCCGCACATAAAGTCCTACTTACGAACAGACGGTACAACCGCCGCGTTTTATCTACTAACATCTGGCAACGTCAGTAAAGCAGCTTGGGGCTCCATTAACAAGGGGAACGCAGCTCTAAGGATCATGAGCTATGAAGCTGGTGTCATGTTCTTACCGAGATTTGTTGTAAGTCTAATATATCGCTATATCTTTCTATCTACTAACATCTGGCAACGTCAGTAAAGCAGCTTGGGGCTCCATTAACAAGGGGAACGCAGCTCTAAGGATCATGAGCTATGAAGCTGGTGTCATGTTCTTACCGAGATTTGTTGTAAGTCTAATATATCGCTATATCTTTCTATCTACTAACATCTGGCAACGTCAGTAAAGCAGCTTGGGGCTCCATTAACAAGGGGAACGCAGCTCTAAGGATCATGAGCTATGAAGCTGGTGTCATGTTCTTACCGAGATTTGTTGTAAGTCTAATATATCGCTATATCTTTCTATCTACTAACATCTGGCAACGTCAGTAAAGCAGCTTGGGGCTCCATTAACAAGGGGAACGCAGCTCTAAGGATCATGAGCTATGAAGCTGGTGTCATGTTCTTACCGAGATTTGTTGTAAGTCTAATATATCGCTATATCTTTCTATCTACTAACATCTGGCAACGTCAGTAAAGCAGCTTGGGGCTCCATTAACAAGGGGAACGCAGCTCTAAGGATCATGAGCTATGAAGCTGGTGTCATGTTCTTACCGAGATTTGTTGTAAGTCTAATATATCGCTATATCTTTCTATCTACTAACATCTGGCAACGTCAGTAAAGCAGCTTGGGGCTCCATTAACAAGGGGAACGCAGCTCTAAGGATCATGAGCTATGAAGCTGGTGTCATGTTCTTACCGAGATTTGTTGTAAGTCTAATATATCGCTATATCTTTCTATCTACTAACATCTGGCAACGTCAGTAAAGCAGCTTGGGGCTCCATTAACAAGGGGAACGCAGCTCTAAGGATCATGAGCTATGAAGCTGGTGTCATGTTCTTACCGAGATTTGTTGTAAGTCTAATATATCGCTATATCTTTCTATCTAGTAACATTATTGGTGGCGTATAAGGGACAATTTGAGAAAGGGACGATTTTTGTCGGAGAGGCATTATGCGAACGGGACATTGTCTGCCTGAATGTATGAAGTTATTTGAGCAGACAACTTATTATTTTAGCCTTCCGGACACATTCCATTGAATAAATTCGCTATTCTAATGGGAAAAGTTACTTCTCCGAATTGTTCGGAGTGTGGATTGTAAAAGACGCTGCTCGTCCTCACATTATGATGGAATGTGTTCGGAATGAGGATCAGCAATTTACAATGTAATGTAGATTTATTAACTTAGTTACATTTTCCCGGGTCTTACCGCATATTATTATTTATTTTATTACCTCGACGTTTCAACCATGTTACAATGGTCTTGGTCGCGCGGGGATATTACGCGATAAAGACCTGAGAAAATGTAACTAATTAATAAATAACTAATAATAATTAAAATTAATTATTAGTTAGCTTTGGCGCTTTACAAACTAGTTTTTTTTGGGATTGCATCACCGTTAAGTTGTAATGATGGCCTAACTGAGCGACATTACCGTTCATTTGGTAAAGCTCTTTAAGGGGAAAGTCTACCTACTCTTTTCTCCACACAAACTTTACAAACGTAGTCGACTGTTTCCTCCCTGGATAAAGACATAGAGCAAATATGTTTATGCCATAAAACCTATATCTGCCATAACCATGCCCCTAAGTTTTGAATTTTGAATTTTATTTAATTTTTTTAATTTTATTCTAATTAGAAAATTAAAAAATAAAAACGTAGGGACATGGTCTTGACAGATATAGGTTTTATGGCATAAACATAATATTTGCTGTAATGTCTTTATCCAGGGAGGAAACAGTTGACTACGTTTGTATGGAGAAATGAGTAGGTGACTGTCCTCTTAATTCAAAAATGTATTAAGTTTTAATATTGGACGATTGGTCTCACCATTTTGACGTTATTTTTTTTGTTCACAGATAAACGAAGATTTCTTCCCATTACAAAATGGATGCGATAATAAATTGCAACTCGCGTACGACATTCCGCCTACAAAGTACACGAGTGACATGTCTCCCTGGGTTTCTGACTATTTAATGTGACATAATTTTTCATATCTCCTGTTTTTTTTTCATTCAAAGGGTGGAAAAAAATGTTAAATAAAATATCTTGTTAAAATTATTTCAACTAAATACCTTGAAAAGGTGTTAATGTCACGAAATATTGTTGAAAATTATGTCATTGTTTAGCTTATAAGTTTAGGTGTATCCTAAACTTATAAGCTGTTTTATAAGTTTAGGGTACGTGTATAAGTTTAGGGTGTGTTTTAATGTATTAAATATTTTGTAAACAATGTAAGAAAAACGGATCAAAACTAGTTAAGGGGAAAGTCCATCTACTCATTTCTCCATACAAACGTGGTCGACTGTTTCCTCCCTGGATAAAGACATTAGAGCAAATATGTTTACGTCATAAAACCTATATCTGTCATGTCATGACTATGTCCCTACGTTTTGTTGGAACGAAGTTCCTTATCGCGCGTTGCGAAAGGGGGCTAGACGGACACAATTAAGACCAAAAGTTGTAACGGATATACTCTTTCTTTTTTTGCTTGGAACTTCCGTTTCATCCGGGTTGCCTTGACACCTCTCAAGTTTTTTTTCTTTTATTATTTTCTAATTAGAATAGAAATAAAATTTAGAAATATTAGGCAGATATAGGTTTTATAGCATAAACATATTTGCTCTAGTGTCTTTATCCAGGGAGGAAACAGTCGACTACGTTTGTATGGAAAAAGGTAGACTTTCCTCTTTAGCGTCATATGAAAATCACGTTTTCTTATGCCATGAGATTCTGGTAGACCTTTAGTTATATTTTCTACCGAAATAAATTATTGATTTTCATGAAGTCTCTTACTCAACTATGGTTTCCTGGTATATTTTTTGCAATTTTACCTATCTGCTTAGGGTTTTATCCATCCGGTGGGCTTTTATCAGCTTTTTAAGTCTAAAAAGATAGTTTTGAAAAAAAAAACATCACAATCGTTTAAGTAAAAAATAGTTTATTTTATAAGTAAATAACATTTAATTAGGTTTTAAAAAAAAAACTAAACTAATAAAAGAGTAGAACGACAGATTAAATAAAATATAATTCTTAGAATTGTATTTTTTAATCATTGTTTTAGAGTAAAAGGGGAAAGTCTACCTACTCTTTTCTCCATACAAACTTTACAAACGTAGTCGACTGTTTCCTCCCTGGATAAAGACATTAGAGCAAATATGTTTATGCCATAAAACCTATATCTGCCATGACCAATGCCACTACGTTTTCATTTTCCAATTAGAATATAAATAAGATTTAGAAAAATTTGAATATAAGAAAAAAAAACATAACGTAGGGACATGGTCGTGGCAGATACAGGTTTCACGGCATAAACATTTTGCTCTAATATCTTTATCCAGGGAGGAAACGGTCGATTACGTTTGTAAAGTTTGTATGGAGAAAAAAGTAAGTATTTTTTTACTTAAAGGGTATTTAGTTGGCCCCAACTTTCAAAGATTTTTTTTTTGATTGAAAGTTTTTGACTTTAATCTTTTAAGAAAAAGATATCTAGATTAAAATGTAAAATTACCAGTTGGTTTTGGCGACAAAAGACGCATCGAATTTACACTTTTTATATTAATATTAAAATGTATATTCTAGCCGTTGAATGAAAAGGCGTATCCGGTGCCGAACGAGTGAGGCCCCTTGTTTTCCACTTCGTTTTCGTGGTACTGAAACAAATATTACAATTATTATGTTGTAGTTGTGTTCGCGACTTCGTCAGCGTTGTTCGAACCTATCACTGTGCAAAAATCCACACTTAAACGGACGGACGAGGGCAGTACTATTGCCGAGCAGAAGGGAATCATGGCAGAGTCTGTTTAAGTATGGATTTGCACAGCGGTAGGTAACGTGTTACATGCGCTACTTATTTTATAGATAACTAGCAGAGATCCGCGGTTTCACCCGCGTTATTCCCGATCCCGTAAGAATTGTGTTCTAGACTCCGCTTCTACTATCAGCAGATTAGGCTGTGCGTTGGTCAGTCAGTCCGACATCAATTACAAAGTTGTAAATAGTCATCCGATCTACCTGTCCGTCATCTTCCGATCCGCCTCCTTGACCAGGCCTCCAGCTCTGCACGAAGTACTGCCCGCCCGCGCCTTTGCTTTGACTGTCCTCTACACCGCGACCCTGACCCTGAAACGTTCACCAAATAGGTGAGTACGACAATCTCTTGCATTGTTATGTGTTCCTGGTAACATGATAGATAGATAGATTACCACTACTATACCTACTATACAAAGAATAACTTAAAACTAGAGTGGCACAATGGGCGGCCTTATCGCTTATGTGCGATCTCTTCCAGGCAACCAATTAATAGACAAGACAATAAGGTAGGGGATGGGTGATGTGAACATGGTCGTTGGTGCGTTGATGGTTCCTGTAGGTTACCAAGTTTCATCAAAATCGGTTGAGAAATTACGATTGTTCGTAATAAATAAATAAATAAAAATGGTTCTTTATTCAGGCAACTTAACCCAACACAGAAATTATCGAATTAGTTAATTATAAGTAGTCACAAAATAAATACAAGCACAATAGTCATTTTTGTTTTTCAGTCAATATAAAAAGCAAATATATTATAATGATAATAAAATTGTACAGAAACTATGTAATGTCTTCGTATGTTAGCGCATGAATGAAATTCGGACGAAAATGTATCCAAATTGCGCCCGGCTACCCTGTAAACGTAAAATGTACCTACTGACATTAATGGCAGACTTTCAGCAAACGGCTCGCTTCGCTCGCTTGTGCAAATAAGTACCTGCTGTTGTCTCCAGTTGGGGTTCGGTGGTTGCTGATTGTACTGCTGCTGTAGGTCATATTGCTGTCTCTGTTGCGCGTACGCGTTCTGATAGTGGTTGTCTGAAACAGATATAGTTTTATGAAACTTATGTCATATTTATTCTAGGTGGAAACCGGAGTTGATATATGTCTCTGTTGCCGTTACCTACATAAATATGCGTTTGGAAAGTGGATATTTGAGACAGCAATAGTTTGTTATGCCACACTCCCATTGTTTGACTATATTGCTGTCTCTATTACACGAATGCGTTTTGCTAACGGTTGTTTGAAATAGCAATAGTATGTAGCACAGCGGGAACTTACCACTGGTTGCCGGTGGGACCGGTTCTGGACTCTTGGGAAGGTGGCTTCCTTCTAAGATCTGTAACCAGAAGAAGAAGGTCATAAGAAGAAGAAGAGCAAAATACCAGGCACCCATAATCACCAAAGAAACTCTCCCAATCACGGAAAGAGGGAGAGAGAGCGAGAGAGAGAGAGCTTGGCGAAAGCCTAGGTACCAGGAACACATAACAATGAGAGGGCCCGCAATACATTTGCGGGGAGACTCACCTGAAACCCTTCCTTGCCAGCTCTGTACTTGAGTTTGACGGTCTGTCCGTTGGGATCCTTGTACTGGTACTCTCCGACTCTAGAACCGTCAGGTTCTATGGTCTCTCCGGCCGCGAGCCCGTTGTCTGACGCGTACTCGAAGCGGAAAGCACCATCTGAAATGGTTACATTTACGTTAGCACTGTCTACATTCTCTGATATTGTTGACCGAGCAAGCGCGTCGAGCGTAGCGAGCGCGTCGAGCGTAGCGAGCGAAGCGTCTGCTTCAAGTCTGGCAAAATTTTCTTGCATCTGTCAGTATGTTGGTTCGCCACAGGAGTTTTTTGAACCGGTAGAAAACTCTTTCGTGTGCGAAAGGCTAATGAATAGATGCGCCCGCGTCCCCGTCCTGCTCACGCACATACACCTGAAGCATTTGTACATTCTAAATTCTAAATGATATTATGCTTGAAGCATAGACAAAGTTCACATCAGCTGATTTATGACCTTTGGCGACAAAGCAAAAATCATCTTCACAGCCTACAGCCCAGGAAAGAAAGAATCAGGATAAAGTATAAATAAACAAAGAGCCTTTGGCGATAAAGAAAAAAAATGTTTCATCACAGGAACAGTATTAATAAACGTGGAGCAGGCGAGCCCAACTTCCTTGTTAGATTATCCTTGGAAGTACCAGGCTACCATAACTCACCGGAAGTCAGCGCCTGTTTGTGATGCAATATGTTCGCCTGCTGCTCCTTGCCCACTGAGAAGGGAAGCCTCCATGGCTCCGATTTTGGGAAGATCTGAGGCGCTACTGAGTCTGGGCCTGTTGACGATAAAAGATGGCAATCAGTCGCATAGGCCACGATAGGCTTGTGGCCTGGCCTGGCCTGTAAATAAACGGGCTTGGGACCCCGGTTGTAAGTATTTGTTTTATTTTGTATTTATTGTTGTAGCGGCTACAGAAATATACATCTCCTGTGAAAATAGAGTCGGAGCTAGATACTGAATAATCTTTCCTGATAGTGGTAACCCACAAGGTCCTAGGGTCCTAGCCTCCTAGGTCCATCCAGCAGGATCTAACTGAACCCTAGGATCTAATACATCCAATAGTCTGAATATACTAAGGTTTCGAAGAGAACTGAATAGAACGTACCAGGAGAACAGAAAAATGCAAGAGACTCACCTTTCCAAGGCTGCTGTGCTGAGTTGGGGTTCCCATACTGCGCGGAGCTCTGAGCGGCTCCATCTTTGTTGGCTGGACTGAACAGCCCGCGCTGATAGCCGTCCAACTGTTGGGCGAAGAAAGATGTTAGAACAACCGCAGTTCATGTACCTAGTAGTTGTAGGAAAGGACACATTAGTTGTAGGAAATATCACATTATTTGTAGGAGTGATATAAGTTGTAGGAACGGTCAAATAAGTTGTAGAAAAGATTGCATAATTTGTAGGAAAGGTAACATATGTTGTAGGGAATGTCACACAAGTTTAGTTTTAGAAAAGATCACATAAGTTGTAGGAAAAGTAACATAAGCTGTAGGAACGGTCATATGAGTTTGTAGGAAATGTAGGAAATTTGCAGAACCTGTTTTCAGAAAACAGGCTTATTTGAATACTATAAAAACGTAGGCTTGAGGAAATTTGAACCCCCTTATTACAGAACAAATTCGTCTAAAACTAAATTTAAAGTCAAAATTTTGTAAACCTAAGCAGGATATAAACTTGTTTTGACATAAATTATAATAATATGTTAACTGTTCGACGTTCGTTCTGTAATCCATATTATGTAGGTACCTAATACTAAATAATCCATTTACTTATTACTTATCTACATATACCTATATTATTACAATTCAATAAAAAAGAAAGTGAGAGACACACACAGAGAGAGAGAGAGAGGTAGAAACCGTGATCCTTTAGAAGGCAGTGTTCAATATTAGAATTAAATAAAAGATATAAAGACGACCAAATATAGAGGAAATTATGAGTTTGTTTATATGTGGCAAAAAATATAAAAATATAACAGGGTTTTTGATCTTACTTTGTCGGTGACGGTTTCCCACGAGCGATGTATTGGACGAAAGAGACTCGGCCCTGAACCTCCCACCTACACAAACAATTGAACAGAAACTGTTATATTAACCGACTTCAAAAAAAGAGGAGGTTCTCAATTCGACCGTAAATTTTTTTGCAGAGTAAACTTCTTTTAGCGCGGTACGCATATTTTTAGATGAGATATAATCTGTGAACTCGCGACACCGTTACCGAGACGCATGGCTGCGATACGTTTTCACTTTTGTTGGCACTCCCGAAATGCAAGCCGTTTTTTTTTAATTATTAATTCTTCTTCTTATATTATTATTGATTATTATTGACTTGACCTAGCTACTGCTATCATATATAACAACCAGCGGAGGAGCTCAAACAAATTATATTTTTAGACACAAATTATCGGTCACCCATCCAAGTAATGACCGCCCCAAGAGTTGCTTAACCCACACGATTATACGAGATCGGCCGGTGCAGCTAGGCCAATGAGCTCAAATTAATATTAAATTAATTTAATCAACGCTCCTTGACAATTTAAAACGCCCCGACGCGACGATGAGAAGATGAAACAGTCGATTACGTTTGTATGGAGAACGAGTAGGTATCATTTCCTTATATGAACAATTTTAGGACAGGAGCAATAATTTGTAATAAGTATTTACAGATCGTTTCACTCACGAAGGCGCACCCTTCACACCTTTTGAATGCTGTTGTAAACATTATCTGTAAGTATAATATAATTCTATGTGTGCGTAGACGGATGCGCTCTGAGTCGCGACGAAGACGCGTCGAAGACATCTTGGAGGCACGAATTAAGTTAGCGGCAGTCGGAGGATCGGAAAAAACCCGAGAAATGATTCATAACTCATTTATTGAGTTAAATCCTAAGACTATGTTACATAAATTAATACTTATAATTCATATACTAAGGTGAGACCTAACCGATGTGAGGTGGAATGGAATGGAATGCTCGATTCATGGCGGTATGCAGCTACTGCGATCGAGGCCACTGCAATTCAGCACTTTCAGTCGGGGATTATTGCGACATAGAATGTGGCGTGACTTCGCTTGGACGATGGCTCAAGATATAGAGCGCCGGGATATAACACACGTGCGACACTCATATTAAGGGGACAGTCTACCTACGCTTTTCTCCATACAAACTTTACAAACGTGGTCGACTGTTTCCTCCCTGGATAAAGATTTTAGAAAAAATATGTTTATGCCATGAGTCCTATAAATATCAGTCATGACCATTGACCATGCCCCTACGTTTTGATTTTTTTCATTTTCAAATTTTTCAGAATTTTATTTATATTCTAATTAGAAAATGTAAAAACCCGAAACGTAGAGGCATAGTCATGGCAGATATAGGTTTTATGGAATATACAGGGAGGAAACAGTCGACTACGTTTGTATGGAGAAAAAGTAGTTAGACTGTCCTCTTAATGCACACCGCAAAATTTACCCTTTACCTTCTAAGTATTTATGTATTCTGTGCTACAGGGGAAATGAACTAAGTAGGTAGATATACTCAATCCTCCCCTTACTTGTAAATTTGTAAACAAAATCTTGTAAATAACGATCAGCAGTTGACTAATTTACTACGTTTGTCTCTGTCTGACAACTTTGAAACTTCATGTCAGTAAAATACAAACGATACATAGTTTATGCAGCTGTTTATCATTAGAGATGGGCCGACTAGTCGCCGACTAATCGGGAAAGCCGACTAGTCGGCAGTTTAACCGACTAGTCGGCAAATTATGCCGACTAGTTATCAACTAACAATTATGCAATAAAAGTAATATTTATTTAATTAGTAGTACAGTGTAGAAGGTGAGTAGTCAGAAAAACGTAAACAAAACACGTCATAGCTAACATACATCATCTCAACATCTAAAATGTCATAACTATGCCTCAGCTCCAATTATTTTTTAAACTTTTATTTTTATTACAACCATTTTTTGGAAGTTACAATATAGCTTTTGTAGTGCAAATTTATCCAAAAATAGCAACAATCGCCGAGCGATCATGATTAACCCAAATATCTCGGAATTTGAATGATCTGCATTGCCGACTAGTCGGCAATTTTGGAACCGACTAGTCGGCTAGTCTGCTAGTCGGCAGAACCCCTAGTCGGCATATCTCTATTAATCATCATGAATTAAGGGGGAATATTGGAAGGTACTTTGTGTCTCGATATAAGGAACCCAAATTATGGTAGTTAGCTAAGTAGTACTTTACAAATTATTTATTAAGTACATAACATTTAACCGCTAACAAGTTGTTATGTAACAAGTACATAACATGCTGTAGTTATTTACCTGATTTGCTTAATTACCTAGGTAATGCAATTAGTCCTAAACCCAGTAGAGCGCGGAAAGCGACCGTGATGTACCAGGCTGACATGACATGGTTAGAGGTAGGTATTAGGATTTGATACTAAATCTAAAGTATCTATTTTTAACCGACTTTAAAAAAAGGAGGTTCTCAATTCGACCCGTATATTGTTATACTAGCTGCGACCCGCGGATTCACCCACGTAAGTCCCGATCCCGTGGGAATATCGGAATTAAAAGTAGCCTATAGCCTTCCTCAATAAATGGACTATTTCATTCATTTATTGAGGAAGGCTATAGGCTACACACTTAAATATTTTTTCAAATCGGACCAGTGACCGGTGAGATTAGCGCGTTCAGACAAACAAACAAACTCTTCCGCTTTTAGTAATAGAAGATAGATGTATGTATGTTGATATGTTCACGACGTACTCCGGGATAATGAAGTCCGATTTCGATAAAAAAAACGTGTGGCACTCGGGGACTGCCGCGGTAAAGCTATTGCATAGCATTTTTTATCAACTTATGCAATTTAAATTATTTATTTATTTTGTAACATGTTGCCATTAGGGCATGAATCCCGGAATCCCGGGATATCGTAATTTCGGGATCTCGGACGCAAAAGATCGATATTATAATACCGGGATTAAGTGATCCGATATCGAGATTTGAACAATTTACTATTTGGGTTCAAATTAAGGTTTTTAGCTATATTTTTCCTCATGGATATATTGAATAGAACTATTAAAATTAAACCCAAATTAGTCTACCCCTGAGGAAGAGATCTGTAAAGATTTAGAAGCGTAGGGAATTGGTAAAATGTTTAAAACAATAAAAGTAACGTGATTCATTACAATTTTTAAGACATTTATTTTTTATACAAGCTCGCATGCAAAATATTTCTGCTAACATCATTTTAGTGGAGCGCCTAGAATTTGTCGCGAAAGTTTAGACACTTTCGGGTTTAGGCTATTTGTCCGATCCGCCATATTTCCAAAATGATGGAGTGGACGGCCCTCGGGGTAACTTATTTACGTAATGAAATCACTAGTCTTAAATATCTATACTAATATTATAAAGAGGTAACGTTGGTAACATGTATGTATGTATGTATGTAGTATGTATATTGGGGGTAATCTCCGAAACTACTGGACCGATTTCAAAAATTGTTTCGCCATTAGAAAGCTACATTCACCCTGAGTAACATAGGCTACTTTTGATCCCAATATTCCCACGGGAATATACTAGTCGTTTATAATAAGTAAGGGGGACATGTAAAAAAGTCCTCCTTACATGACAAAGTTAGTGGTGCAGAAGTTAACGTTCATCTCTTACTCTCTCTCTCTTTCTGCATTTCCGGATTTGAGGGAAATCCCATGTAAGGGAGTGAGACAGACATAGAAACTTACGTTTTGCCTGAAGGTTTGAGGGGTATAGTAGTCTCCTTGCGCCCTCACAGCAGCCACCAGAAAGCACCAGAAGCAAATCAACTGGAACCACAGAATACATAACAGTTAGTATACTCAAGTACTGGAACATTCAACATCTCTATGTTCTTTATAATAGCCTGGTACTTTTGAAACATGGAGACTGAAATACAGCCGAAACCACTGGCACTAGAAATGTAGAAAATACGTAATTGCTTTTTAGGGTTCCGTTACCCAAAGGGTAAAAGGGTTACTGAGACTCCACTGTCTGTCTGTCCGTCTGTCTCATGATCCGTGATAGCTAGACAGTTAAAACTTTTACAAAAATAATGTTATTTCTGTTGCCGCTATAACAACAAATACTAAAAACAGAATAAAAAGACTAAAAAAAATATTTAATTGCGGCCCCCATACAACAAATATGATTTTCACCTCACAACCTCGGAAAGGATCGTTTTGCACTCTGATTTCTGCGTGCAAAATCGCATTTTGCGCCCTAGCATGGAAAGAGATTTTAAAATTCGAATCTGTCTTCTCGATACTTTTATATAGAGCAAGTCCTTTGAAAATGCGCTAACCGGAACCTCATTTCTTTTTTTTTGTTCATGGCATCGAACCACGAAGTATTGTTGCACATTGCCAATGTAGTATTTATTGTTTATTATCATTTTTTTTTTTTTATTTATTTCGGTCTGAGACCGATATGGCCAATTTGGAACAGCCAGGGTCAAGTTTTAGAATATTTCAAGTTTCTTCTTAGTAAAGTTTTGGCGTCGTACATCTTGTACATCTTGCCAGTATCAAGTATTTTGCATGAAATTAGCCCGATCGGGTCTATAGTTTCAAGTTATGGTAAAGCGGTGGCAACTTTACTATAACCTTCAAGGACCTTCGGCGCGAACGACGGAAAGTCCATGTTTAACACTCAATTTTGTTTTCACTACACTTGTGCACATTCACAGAACTAAATTGAATAAGATTCCACCAAAATTACACAATTTAACCGAGTTTACAACATAGTTTAACGAAAATAACATTGGAGCACGACATGGTGTCTCCGCTTTCCCGCCGAAAGTCCTATTATCATTAGTATCAAGCAGGTTTTTTTATGAATTATTCAATTTAGAGATTGTTTGCTTATTATTATTATTATTTACGGTACAATAAGCGGTATATAATGCCGAATTGAGTTTTCTACCGGAAAAATGCACCTAGCGTTTTCCTCGCTGTAGTGAGGTGAAAAATTGTGTGTTTCACTCGGCAGCAAAGTTTTTTATAACACATTTGCTCGTAAAGGGCCTCTTATTTCACCAATTTCAATATCGTAATGTATGTCATTACGTACTTGTGCGTAATCGTAAAGTAAAACGCACGAGTTTCTTTCTAATAAGGTAACACGTACGGTTTATCATGCTCCGTCTAAAACCAACGGTACTTTTTTAAATCTTAAGAAAAAAAAAGCAAAGAAAGCAAATCAAAAAGTTTTTATGTCAGAAAAGTGGTCAATATTTTATGAATAAAATTAACTTTGGGAGATAAAATATAAAAAATAAACATTTAATTCTTTAATTTAATTCATTTTGACAGTAAATTACATCTGTAACAGAAACAAAAAAATATTAATTTACTTTATTAGTAATACTGGCTGTTTTTGTACCGAGAGACTGGTGAAATTGTAACAAATAATAATAACTTGACAACATTAAAAATGCCAACTGGCAACGTAATAATCAATTTCACAAATTGTTCAAATTTTTCTAACTGCTTTAACAAGTGATTAAAGATTTATTCGTTTAAGAAAGTCCGAGTTTTATTTATTTCCTCGCAAATGTGTTATAAAACGTCGTATGACATACGTGCGCTTTGATAATTACAGCCTCTGCTTTCTTGTAGCCCTCGCCTACGGCTCGGGCTAGCAATATCGCCTCGGCTGTAATTTTCAACTTACCGCACTTATATCATAATGTACTATTGCATCTCGTACCTTTGAAACCTTTGCGACGCTCAGCATTATTTGAACCACTCGCTTGCGCTCGTGGTTCAATCCTAGAATGCTTCGCTAGCTCAGGTTTCAATACAAGTACTCGCTGCAAAAACCAACTTTGCAGCCTTGCATAGTCCGACTCGCATTTGACTGGGGTTTTTTTTTTTTTTTTTGCAAAAATACGATCCACCACTCAATAACCCCCTTACATAATCATAAACGATGATCAACCGATGACTAAGTTATGTAACGTTTGTCTCTGTCTGTCAACTTTTAAACTTCATGTCACAGTAAAAGACAAACGATACACAAAGTAAGTCATCGCTTATAGTTAAGTTATAGGGGGTATAAGTATATAAGTACGTTTTTATAATCTATATCTATAATCTATCATAAATTTCTATAATCTATAATCTGACGTTTTGGACGTTGTTTTTTCAGAAAGATGTGTCAAATCATAAACGAAGTATACTCACCCTCATGTTAAAGCACATAGAACACACACTGCACACACAACAAACAGACACACAATGCGCGCGCGTTGTGTCACCTCTACTATATACGAGCCGCAATACGCGATGGACCGAAAACCAACTAGTTTTGTACAAACATTCTTTTTACGCCATTTTGTTCGGCTTATCGGAGATTTTAGTGTTCTCTCATAGTGCTAGTCAAATGTAGGTAATGGTTTTATGTTTATGGGAGCCTGGTCTCTGCCTATATTCTATTGGTAGTTCTGAACCTTATTGGTTGGTGATACGGGTTATTATCATGCAATGAAGATAGCGGTCTTCATTTCTTGTTGACTACGAAACCCTAAAAAACCTGAATAAAATAAATAAATTCTCTGAACAACACACAGCGCCATCTAGCCCCGTGGTAAGCGACTAAGCTTGTGTTACGGTGACCAGACAACGGGTATAATACTTATATTTATTTTTCTTTTGTAAATACATACATATTATACATAGAGGGACACCCAGACCAGACACAAATACCTATCTATTTTTTAAGCATAAATACTTGCACCCGGCGGGAATCGAACCCGCAACCTTCTGCATTGCAGTCGCGCTTTCGCACGACGCGCCACAGAGGTCGTCAAAATAAATACCTATATCTGTACTAGAGAGGAAAGATATTATTATGTATTTGTGCGTGTATGTATATCTGTATGTTTGATAAACTCAGTGCGATTTTGCTGCTGACTCTATCAAATTGTTTTGGAGTCAAAGTGGACATGAAGTATGAACATATTTTTACAAGAAATTTAATACCTAAAATCGCTTTGGAGTCGAAGTGGACAAATTGTATGGACGTAAAAATAGGTTTTGGAGTTAAAGTGGCATAACCCTCAAAAACTACTGGACCGATTTCAAACTTCTGTCACTAAAAGAAAGCTACATTATAGAGGAGCAACATAGGCTACTTTTGATCCCGATATTCCCGCGGGATCGGGACTTGCGAGGGTGAAATCATTTATATTTTTTAATAACTAGTTTTTCCAAAAAAATCATAAGGATATTTTAATTTATTTTAAAGAGCCTATTGAGTGTTATTATTATGTTATGTATAAGGTCAGTATTACATGATGGCGTCACAGCCTACCTACTACATACACTGTATTGTCGTGGTGGGAGGGCTTAGTAGCCGCAAGGTGGGCAGTGAAGCCTAGGCTTGCCTAACTACCAACAGTAAACCAGCGACAACGGGCCCCGGGGTCCGTAAGGAGGGGGCCGCGTGGAAGACAACCACTATATAAAGTTCTTGACAGCGTTACGCGCAACGTAAGCAATAAGCATGATAAAATGATAAAAATAAAACGCGATATCGTTGTATTTAAAATAAAATAATAAGTACGTTAATTGTACGGGAGCCCTGAGCCTTTTGGATACCATACCTAGGGACTGATTTTTCCCGGGACGGGTTTACCATTGGCTTTGGGGACCTTGAGACGGTGGCGTGTCCGCGCCTCGAGGAAGAGGGACTGCCCTTCGGGACAGAGATGGGGCCTGAAAAGGGCCCTGGGGCCATATGTATGTATTTACAAAAGAAAAATAAATATAAGTATTATATCCGTTGTCTAGTCACCGTAACACAAGCTTAGTCGCTTACCACGGGGCTAGATGGCGCTGTGTGTTGTTCACAGAATTTATTTATTTATTTAAAGGCCGCTGTCGTCAGTCAGTCACGCACACATAGCTACGCCTGTAGCACACAAACTTTAATGACCCTTTCCATTCAATGGTTGCCTGGAAGAAGTCGCTGTAATTGTTTGTTGTGCAAATAAAACATTCATTCATTCATGTAGTTGATGTAGTGTATGAAGCTGTTGCTCTGTAGGATTATACACGGTGTTCCGAGAAGGGGGTATTAAGCCAAAAGGGGGTTGTTCTAGACGTCTAGGCGAAAAACTTTTGTTCTACAACTTTTGGAAATTCGAAGAAGTTTTCGAAAACTTTGAACTTAAAGTTTGCATGAAAATCAGCTGTTTTTAGAGTTTGAGGTCATTGGCCCTAAGGTACCCTTTTATTTAGTTTGAACCACTACAATCTTAACATTAATTGCCTTTATTTACAAAAACAGCTGTTTTTTTCAGTGAGACAATTTCAAATATTCGAGAAAAAAGTTATAATTTCCAAAAGTAGTTCGGCTAGACCTCTAGAACAAACCCCTTTCGGCTTAATGCCCCCTCCTCGGAACAACCTGTATACTCGGTGGCGTTACTGCCTTCACCGCCGGCATATAAACCTAGTATTACCGCGTGTTTGGTGTCACGGCACCCTCCTCAGAGCAGCCCTACTTCTGACCTCGCTTCAATGAGAACATAGAGTAATGAATCACTACAGATATGTTACAACTATACAAACGGGTCTACGGTAGGTGTGTGTAGCGGTGTTTGCACGCCAATTCTTTGGTGAAATAGGTACGTAGGAATAACATGTCCCGCACCGATCTGTGGCACGCGACAGTTGCAATGTCACCTATTTTGGGAGTGGCCCATATGGCCTTCCTTCGTATCCGATCTTACCTAACTATACTCTAACAAAATTGGTGAGCCCTTTGAATTTTAAATGTAACTCATATCTTTTAGCTATCAGCACACCGAGTTTCATCGCAATCGTTCAGCATTTCTTGCATGAAGCAGTAATTCACAAAGTTTCACATTTTGTACTATGGCTAAATAGAGTCGCGAAGATTCGTGTTGCGTTGTCGCGATAAAAACTCCGTGTTCGATCTACGACAAAGTGGTGCTTGAGTCTAAAACGAAAGAATTTATTTTTCTTTCGTTGCAATATTTTCCATAGGACGAATTGTTTGGCCAGACGTGTCGACAACGCGGTTCTTCGCGTCGCGTTATCGCGCTATACTAATTATAGCCACAGCGTTATTAGCTAGACTGCGCACACATTTATTAGCCTTTCGCAGACGAATGGTTTTTCTGACGGTTCAAAGATTTTACTCCTGCCTGATCTTCCGGCCAGAGTGTCGTATCTGTTTGTAACGTTACTCTATGTCGTTCAGTTGTATTTCAATTATCCTCTATTATGCATATCTGTGCGAGACGTGCGATGTCAACCGTATTTGTACCTATAGGTACTCTATATCTATACTAACATTATAAAGAGGGAAGATTTGTTTGTTTGTTCCCTCTTCTCGGTCAAACGGCTTGACCGATTTGGTTAAAAAATTGCATCAACATAATATGATATACTTTTGATTCTGATAATCCGGCGGGATCGAGATTTACGCGGGTGAGACCGCAGCCAGTATTATAAGGATAGATTAATTTATTTGCAATGAGCAGGCTCCGAAACTACTGGACCGATTTCAAACATTCTTTCACCAATAGAAAGCTACATTATCGCGGAGTTACATAGCATACTTTTGATCCCGATATTCCCACGGGACGAGGCTGAAACCGCAGGACGCAGTTAGTATGGTAAATAGCTGCATTTTAGGGAACCCTACGTGCGCAAGTCCCATTCGCACTTGGTCGGTTTTTTTACGTGCACACTAACTTTCACATTATTATTATTATTAGGAGGTACTAACCTAATAGTAAGTGATGAAGTGGTCTAACACGTAGCACGCTCATCTAGAAGTAGAAACATGGTAGCGGGAAGATCCGACCTGTCTTTCTTAATGACTGCACCGGCCTACGTATTTAAAAATACAAATATTTACGGATTTCTTTTGACACCGCCATATCACTGGCCACATTCTGCAGTCGGAACCAAAATGGGAGGTTTAGGGTGACTCCGTCTCTTCCCGTGGGTGTCGTAAAAGGCGACTAAGGTATCTGAGGGAAACTAGCAAACCTTGAGTTTTCTCCGCGCGGTGGCGGGTAAACTGCTTGGCCTCTAGCATTTCCAAATCTATTTGCAGTAGGTATGGTCAATTGGTCAATGATGACTTACCTACTGTGCCGACCTCAAATAATTTGGGGTTTAGCGGATCCCGGGCTCCCGAGAGAGATGCAACCGGGAACATCATGAGGATCAGAAGACGAACTAAAGTGGAACGCGTTGAGGAAATGTATTGCTGAATTTTCATTTTTGTGAATGCGTGAATAAAATGCGTAAATTGATTTAATTTCGTGGAAGTATAAATGGAGTGAAAATGAAAACCAGTTCCAAACATTCGACTTTCCCGTTACTAATCTCGTAGAGAGTTGTTGTTTTGTTAGCCGCCATTTTACTATGACTCCCTTGACGTGACTTGACTGAAAAGAAAACAAATTAATATAAAAACATAGCCGGAACCTAATTGAGAACCTCCTCTTTCTTTGAAGTCGGTTAAAAAAGTCGAGTAAATTTCGACTGGACATCCCTTCGTTTAATTTTGTCCGGTTTTAAGAAGTTTTAAGTGCAACCATATTACAAGCCTAGTCGTTAAAAACGAGGTTAATGATGATAATAATATTATAATAGAAGTCCAATAGCAGTCGAGTACCAGGCATTCATGAGTTCCTAGGATGTCACGCGGCGGCGCGACGCGGCACGTTCACGCTCCTTATTAAATAACTGACGGGAATAGCATTCCTAGTTGTATCAGGTAGGGTGACGGTGTGTTATAGAAAACTTAGGACATTTTTCGTATTTAAAAGCTTTTATTGCGGGATTTGAGCGCGGCCACCGAATCAAGAAATTCCGTAACGAAAATAAAACCTAACACCCCCCACTCCGCCTACCATGTTGCCTTAGTCTACATGGTAACCATGTTGCCATTGTTACCATGTAGACTAAAACGCACTTACAGTCAAATCTGTAAAAAAGGTCATTATTATATATTTGTAATGGCTAGTAGTTCTGTAGACCTAAGCCTTAGTGACCTTTAGTGGGCAAAATACACCACCAATCAATACAAAAATACAAAATTATATTATCTATATATCAAGTTTCGTGAAGATCGGTTGTCGAGCTCGCCTCGCTAGTGTACCAGAGCTTGCGGGCTGTGTTTCACGTAAATAAAAAAAATCGTGTGTCTTATGAAAAACCGGCCAAGTGCGAGTCGGACTCGCGCACGAAGGTTTCCTTTTCCGTACCACGTAATAGTGGTAAGGAAAAATTAAAAGTGGTAATTTGATATGGAACCCTGAAATTAACACTAGACCAACCAATGCATGAACGCAAAACGAACGAACGTTAAGTCTATCGCCATCACTAAATGGCGTTAGTGGTAAAAATACATCGCGGTATCGTTGCGTTTTGATGTCAAAAATAACGTTTGTTGTATGGGACATATATTTGTTTTTTTTAGTATTTGTTGTTATAGCTCCAACGGAAATACATCATCTTGAATAATTACAATCGTCTAGCTATTACGGTTTATGAGATATATCCTGATGACCGACGGCCAGACAGCGAAGACTCAGTAATAGGGTCCCGTTTTTACCCTTTGGATATACTAGGCATGCCTTTTAAGTTCTGTCGTTTGTATATTTGCCGCCAATTTTAAAATTAGAACTTTTCAAAATTCAAATTTGTTAGAATTTCGAATATCAAAACAATTGAAAGCATTAGGATTAATGCAATTGTTTAGTCACAGCGTTGGTTTGAATCTGTCAGGTCACGTACGAAAATGAATCTAACTAAGGAAAATGTTCGTGCAATAATTATCTATAACTTTCGAAGAGGCCTCACGCGACTTCAGTGTTTCGAAGAGTTAACATCTGTATTCCATGATGAAGTCCCATGTCTGCGGACCATCGAACGCTGGTATTTGGAATTTGAGCGTGGACATACCACACTTAGTGACAAATCTCGTGAAGGACGTCCAAAATCCGCCTTCACTGAAGATAACATCGTTGCTGTGAGACAACTAATCGTCGAAGATCGTCATGTGACATATCGAGAGATAGAGGCGTTATAAGGCATCTCAGGGACAACCATTCAAAAGATATTGCATGAGGCGCTTGGTGTGAGAAAACTAGTTTGCCGTTGGATCCCGCATTTGCTTTCCGACGATCATAAGGCGGCCCGCGTCAGATGGTGTAAGAAAACTCTTCAGAGGTTCAACCGAGGAGAGTCAAATCACGTCTACGACATCATCAGTGGTGACGAATCTTGGATCTATGCCTACGATCCTGATTCCAAACAACAATCTACAGTCTGGGTTTTCCAAAACGAGCCAAAGCCGACTAAAGTTGTTCGCTCTCGAAGCACTTCAAAGAAGATGGTGGCTACGTTCGTGGCGAAAACCGGTCATGTTGCGACGATTGCACTTGAAGATCGTAGAACGGTTAATGCGGAGTGGTATACCACAGTTTGTTTACCACAAGTCATCGCCGAACTTCGGAAATCTAGCCCAAAGCGACGCATCATCCTGCACCATGACAACGCAAGCTCACACACCGCTCGTCAAACGATTGAGTATTTGAAGCAGGAAAACGTAGAAATTCTTGACCATCCTCCATACAGTCCTGACCTAAGCCCTAACGATTTCTTTACATTTCCTAAAATTAAGAAAACTCTTCGTGGTCAAAGGTCCCAGTGCAGTGAAGAAGCGGTCGACGCTTTCAAGTCAGCCATTTTGAACACCCCCACTTTGGAGTGGAATAAATGTTATAATAACTGGTTCGAGCGAATGGAAAAGTGTATTAAACTTCGTGGTGAATACTTTGAAAAACAATAAAAGGTACTATAAGGTTATATAGTTTTTTTTTCTTCAAACGACAGAACTTAAAAGGCATGGTATGTATATCGTATCATATCAGTCTTATTGTATCGCTTTTGGTTGCCTAAATAATAGTCATAAGCATCCGAACCTCATATTTTCACGCTGCCAAAAGACATTAAGAGGTAAAAAATATCATTATGTCAAAAGAATACGCGAATTATCGATTTTATGGCCCCTCTACATGATGCTAGCCCACTTATATGGGCCAGCATGTGGAGACTAGGGCATGAATCCCGGAATCCCGGGATATCGTAATTCCGGGATCTCGGACGCAAAAGTTCGATAAGTATTAGAATCCCGGGATTGAGTGATCCGATATCGAGATTAGACCAATTTACTATTTGGGTAAAAATTGAAGTTTTAAGCTGATTAAATGCTTAAAATAATAAAAGTAACGCCATTCATTGCGATTTTCAAGACATAAGTATTTTTTTTTAGCTCGTATGCAATATTTTACCGCTAACATCATTATAGTGGCGTGCCTAGAATTTGGCGCGAAATTTAAACAGCGGCTATTTGTCCGCCATATTTCCAAAATGGTGGGGTGGACGGCCCATTGGGTAACTTATTTTCGTAATAAAATCACTAAGTCTTTACTATATCAAAGATTTTTGATTTTACACATTTTTATTGTTTTAAATTCGTCTTTTTAACGATATATAAAATCCCGGGACTAATCCCGGGATCCCGGGATTGAGATCTTAATATCGAAACCAGTCCCAGGATTGAAAACCTTCCGATATTGCATGCCTTAGTGAAGACTGTATTGGTGTCGGATGGCTTATGGTGCACGGGATGGATGTGGAAATAGTAAAATTAAATAATTTAAACCTTTTTTATTCTTTAAAATCAAACCCTCCTTTTTGCCGTATTCGGGTAAAAAACTTTAAACAGACAACCCTATCGCGAAATTTGACACTTATTTGAATTTAGAATTGTTAAAGCCCGTTTTCAGAACACAGGTATTGCTTGGTGATCTGAATTGCGCTTTATTGTGTCTTTGCAAGGATCACTTTTATTTAAATGACGTTCCACAGTGTAGCTTCTGTATGTACTTGTACTATTTATGTATTCTGTGCCTGTAGATGAGAACTAAAAAGCTGACAGACGAAAGAAAATGTTGCCAGCCTTGAAGCAGAGACTCTTCGCTCGCTCGGTCAACGAGACAAAAAAACTCTGTTTCAACTGAGCTATGTTTGATAGATAGATTAATAATACATATTTGCATAACAAAACAAATACAATTAGTATACTTACATCAAAGTAAGACAGATACACGGAAAGCTTAAAGGCCAGCGCATTTAGTCAGTTATCTCAGTGACCATACCTACTGCAATGTTGCCGCCTACCTGATACCAATCTTACTAGGGACCGAGCAGTTTACCACGCGGGGAGAACTAAATCCCTTAAAGTCGCCTTTTACGACACCCACGTCTACAAAAAATATCCTAATTTTTCCTCTAAAATATGTACCCTACTACCAATATAACTTAATTTCTGAACGAAAAACCTTCCACACGAAAACCAACTCTCTTCCTTTGTTCTACAGTTCATATTCCAAATACAAATCTTCGACAGATAATATACGAAAAATGTTGATAGGAATATCGACCTTGGCATTCTAAGAATAATGTTGAAATTGGATTGTAGGGAATTTTTCTATAAATGGTAAAAGGCGAGGGTTAATAATATTTGAAATGGGTATAAATTCCGAGATAAGTGCGTTACGACCGATCAATTTCACGTATACCACGACCAACCTAACTTGAGACCCGAGTTCAAACATTTTCGTATAAATGAAGTCTCTAGTTATTATAGGCGTTTTCTATGGTATTTATTTCTGTTCTAAATTCAAAATTGTGCTATTCAATATTTTGAATTTTGATTCCAATTTCTATAAAATGTCATTTTGACAATTTTATTGAAATTACTTACTAAGAAAAAATCATATTATAGAGAACTTTTTAAGTTGAGATCTATGTATGTATCATACAGGAATATTACCCATATCCATTGTCTAGTTCCCATAACACAAGCTTTGTAGCTTTTCTTAGGACTAGATTGCGCACCTTAATAAATAAATTGTAAATGCCATTCACAATGTATTTATTTAGGTAATATTTTAGCACTACAGAACTTTTCCCCGGAAGTGTGTTTTTGAACGCAGAGTTAGGTAAGGGGAAAGTCTATACTCTTTTTAACCGACTTCCAAAAATAGGAGGAGGTTCTCAATTCGTCGGGTTTTTTTTTTTTTTTCTTATGTATGTTCCCCGATTACTCGAAGATGCCTGGACCGATTTGGATAATTCTTTTTTTGTTTGAAAGGAGATACATCACAGTTGGTCCCATAAAATTTTTGTGAAGATCGAATGAGGATCTTCGGAGTGATGCACAGGATTGCACCTCGAGAGAAAGAATAGATGAATAAGAATATGGTTTCGGAATCTCCACATCTGAAACCACCTTCTCATCACATCCTCAATGATAAAAGTTATGGATACAATTTTAATGATTTTAGTGGTAGTTGAAAGTACACTAAAAAGGATGAAATAAAAAAAATATTTAAAAAAATTAAAAACCGACTTCAAAAAAAAAGCATAAAAAAAATTAAAAACAGACTTAAAAAAAACATAAAATAACTTCGCCTACGTACAGTGCCACCGATTTATCTGTTATGTAATCTGAAGTCGGGCAGATTTACTGGGTTGGTTGAGTAGGATTGTAAGTAGTTTGGCTGCTCGACTTCAGATTACATAACAGATAAGTCGGTGGCACTGTACGTAGGCGAAGTTATTTTATGTTTTTTTTTAAGTCGGTTTTTAATCTCCATACAAACTTTACAAACGTAGTGGACTATTTGCTCCCGGGATAAAGATATTAGAGCAAATAAGGACAAACAGATCTACGGCTCTGCAATGTTACTTAATTTGACCAAAATATTCAACGTAAAGCAAGTCTTTTTTTTATTCTGTTTTCGCGATGTTGTATTAAAATTAAAGACATTTGCGATTAAAACCGAAAAATGTCTTTAATTTCAGTAAAGCAAGTAATTAAGGACTTAAGAGGATAGTCTCCATTCTCTTTCTCCATACAAACGTAGTTTACATTTTCCTCCCTGGATAAAGACATTAGAGCAAATATGTTTATGCCATAAAACCTATATCTGTCACGACAATGCATCTACCTTTTTATTTTTTTTTATTTTCTAGTTAAAATAATAATAAAAAATTAAAAATGAAAAAAATAAAAAGGTATATGCATAGTCATGACAGATATAAGTCTTATGGCATAAGCAAACATATTTGCTCTAATGTCTTAATCCAGGGAGGAAAATTTAAACTACGTTTGTATGGAGAAAGAGAATGGATACTATCCTCTTAAAGTAATTTAACTTTGAAACGTTGAAATTCCCAAGAAAGCGCATAGCACAAAAACGCATGCTATATTATAGGCTGTTAAAAACACACCTATGTGCGAGAGCTTTGAAAAGAAAAAATATCGAACTGGACACTTAAATCTTTTGACATTTAAAAACAAAATAAATTGTTAAAAAGTCCATTCCACAAAAGAATTCCCTCGGTCGTAGAGCTGTGAAATGCCATTTGGTTAGTTTTTTTGTCGTATATTATCCTCCTACTATTTTCTTGATGTATCAGGGATTGCCGTTTTCCCAATATACCTATTATGTGCAATTGTGCATACCTTTTGAAAAACGAAACACTAAATTTATAATTTTCCTTTGTACTACGCAACTTCTTTGGTATACGTACTATAACAAGGAAACGTGTTTTTCTCTAATTTTGATTTGGACGTAAGGTTTCGCACAGCTTATGCATACAGCCAGCCTCAAGTGACTATTTTTATATCAACTCGTGGACTCATGACCTGATTAAAAAATATAAATTTCGCCATCGACCAAGTCTAAAAAAAAGTTGAACGGCACGTTTTTTTTTCTTGTTGTCCGTTTTTTAAGCATTTTGTTAATTTCTTTTAATAATAGGGGTGGAAATTGGGTGGAAAGCGATGACAGACTAGAGGCTATCATAATGTAATCGAATTAGCTTGTAACATCGATATATTATTATGACCCATTTATGTATCAATGTATGTATTTACAAAAAAAAAGTATAAAATGTATACCTACCTATCTGTTGTCTAGTACCCATAGTACGCACCTAGTGCTTAGTTTGGGGCTAGATTGCGCTGTGTGTAACGTCGCTCGTGTAATTGTTATTTCTACATCTACACCAATATTATAAAGAGGAAAGATTCGTATTTTTGTGTGCATGTGAGTTTGTATGTTTGTAATGAAAAAACTCAGAAACTACTTGACCGATTTTAAAAATTCTTTCACTATTAGAAAGCTACATTCACCCTGAGTAACATAGGCTACTTTTGATCCTGATATTCCCACGGGATCGGGACTTACGCGGGTGACACCGCGGGACTCTGCTAGTATTTAATAAATCGATGGTTTGTAATTATTTAGAAATAATTGACCTACTAATTTGTCATACAGTGCTAAGACCGACCTATTTGGCTTAGTCCCCCGCCCCGGCGCGTCCCATGACTAAGCGATATCCCAGATCCACGGTAAACTACGCGTAACAAGTGGTTGCTCATGTGACGTCAGCTTTCTTGGCTTAGCGGGAATGTACAATGCCTCGGACGAGAGGCGTCCAGATTCACAACAATAAGAACTTTAGAATCCAACAAGCCTCCGACTTGCTTTAGATAGTCTTTCGAGCTGGTACGCCTGACAGAAATGTCAGAGCAAACGCAGTTAATTAATAATTAGAATGTTGCTCTATTTTTTCAGTCAGGCGCTGCTATTAAAATATTTTTTGTCAATACCGTTGTTTCCGTAATAGTTACATTATGGTTCCGTACCCATAGGGTAAACGGAACCCTTTTACTCAGACTCCACTGTCTAACGCTATCTCAAAACAGAATAAAATAAATAGGTATTTAAATGAGGCTCCCATATATAGGTACCTACCTAAAACAAAAATGATATTAGGGTTCCGTACCTTAAAAGCTAAAACAAAGAAACCCTTATAAGATCACTTTGTTGTCCGTCTGTCCAGACTCATTATTTTATTTGATAATGGTACAGAACCCCCTGAAAGCGAGTCCAACTCGCTTTTGTTCCTTAACAGGATAATCTACCTACTCTTTTCTCAATACAAACTTTACAAACGTAGTCGACTGTTTCCTCCCTGGATAAAAATATTAGAAAAAATGTGTTTATGGCACAAGTCCTATATCAGCCATGACCATGCCTAATTCTAATTTTTCTGAATTTTATTTTTATTCTAATTAGAAAATGTAAAAAAACAAAACGTAGGGACATAAGTAGTCATAGCAGATATAGGTTTTATGGCATACTTAAACATATTGCTCTAATGTCTTTATCCAGGGAGGAAACAGTCGACTACGTTTGTATGGAGAAAGAGTAGGTAGACTGTTCTATTAACTTTCGGCTTAGATATTATTACCGCCCCGAAAACCATATAATTTAAAACCCTAAAAACCCAGTGTAAAATGTTCCTAGGTACTTAGCGTCAGTGTCAGCTATACCTACCTACCCTATACCTACATATATGTATACCGGTGGTGTATATATAGGTAGGTAGGTATATAGCTCGGTCGGTTGCTAGGCGACGCACGTGACCTATCCACTATTAAACCAATCTTCTATGAAGAGCTTTCAAAGTTTTTACGAACCGGAGAACGCACTTCAGTCGGCGGGGTACGGACTCTATCCATTCCTTCGTATTGGGTACCTACTTATTATTTCGATGGTCATAGGGCATTAATTCGATTGTCTTCTGTTTCCATTGCGATCGTCTTTTGTTTGTGTTCAGACCGTCTTTTGTTTTTTATTTAGTTCGGATCGTCTTTTGTTTGTGTTTAGTTGTATTTAGGTCGACTTTTGTTTGTATTTAAATCGTCTTTTGTTTCTTTTCGCGATCATCTTTTAGGGTTTCGTACCCAAAGGGTAAAAACAAAATAAAACAAATATTTAAGAGGGGTTCCCATACAACAAACGTGATTCAGGAACAGAAAAACGAGCTAATCTCAGGAACCGCTCGCGCTGGTCCGATTTGAAAAAATAATAATAAATAATAAATAAATATTGCACGACGTTATATAATAAATATGACCCCTACCCCACACCCACACCTTTTATCTGTTTTAGCTTCTTGTCCATCAAAAGATTGCATGAAAGAGAGCGGCCTTAAGCTATAAGGCCGCCCATTGTGGCACCTAGATTTAAGAGTTAAGCAGTTTTTTTTATTGCAATTTTTTGTTTTTGATGTTTCAATAAATTATTATTAACCTATCGATCTATCTATCTATGTATCTAATTATCTATGTTTGATTTTTTCCCTCAATCCGTCCTACTGCTCTATCTATCTCCCTCGCTCGCTATGTCCGATTTATCTCTCGCTCTAACACTTAGCATGACCTTTGCTTTAGGACAAGAGAAATGAACACAGAACTACCATGGAGCTGACATTTATTTTAAAAACTTAGCATTTTAAGTAAGGTCCGATCCCGTTGGAATATCGGGATTAAAAGTAGTCTATGCGTTATTCCAGGTCTTCAGCTATCTACATACCGAGTTTCATCACAATTGGTTTAGCGGTTTTTGCATGAAGGAGCAACCAACACTCACATACTTTGTCCTTAAAAATATTAAGTCGGTAGTAGGCTAGGCATTAAGTAGCTAATTATCATTAGTAAAACCCATCTACATCTTCTTTTTGTATGTGGTGAGTTGGTAGTGCCCAACTCTACAATACCTTACTTCCCAATCAAAAACTCAACATCTTAGCCAAAATTATGTGACTGACTGGCAGTTTTGTTTCCGCAAGAACTATTACTAAACAGAAAACCAATGCAAGCTATGTAGTGAAACAGCAAGCTTTACATATTTTGGCTAAGATGTTGAGTTTGTGATTGTGAAGTAAGGTGCTTGTGGACTTGGGGAGTGGATAAGATTGATTCTACATGATGTGTCCTAACTTTTTGTCAGTGCACACGCCATCTCGCTGCGGTTTTGGCAACATTTTACACGAAAATGTTTATTTGGGGAATATTAATTTCTTGTTTTATGCAAATAAATGATTGAACTTAAACTTTTCAGTCTAATGGGTTCGAAAATTAATGTTTATTATTATGACGAGTCAGTACAGTTAGATAGTAAAATAAATATAATGTATCGACTCCATGGTTTCCATGTCGTATCTCTCTCCAATACACGGCTCAGCACTCACTGCGAACCATTCTAGTTAGGGCGATCGTACACTTTGTGGCTACTACACTAAAATATATTCATAATATTTGTTTTCATCCCATCTATTCGAAAAGTGTCGCTTTGGTCCTCTATAAGTGCGACCAAAGTAGCTCTTTTCTGTTAAGAGATAAACAGGCGGGAGCAAAGTAAAACAGGCGGGAGCAAAATAAAATAGGCGGGAGCAAAGTAAATTTGAATTTGGAACTTGTATCATTCATAGAAATCAAACGCAAATTATATGATCACTGGCTACATGTTGGCTGCATGGCGCGGGGACCCGCGCCAATTGACAAAAAAAAAAGACCGGGAATTACGACTGTGTTCTTGTAATCAGTCTGGTAAATAATTATTTTGTTGTATTTAATTTTGCAAAAAAAATGAGTTCGACTATGAGTTATGACAGTGATAACGAATTAACTCCTAAAACAATTACTACCGAAGCCAACAACGTTGTGCAAACCTTATTACCCACGAAATCCCGTGAAAAATATTTAAAGGCCTATGAAAATTTCATTCAATGGAAAAACGGAAAAGGAGCTAAAACATTTTCAGAAAATGTGTTTTTAGCCTATTTCCAAGAGTTATCGAAAACTATACAACCTTCCACACTTTGGAGTATATACCTACTCAATGATTAAAGCTACAGTTAATACAAATAAAAATATTAATATTGATACGTACTTAAAATTATTAGCTTATCTAAAGAGACTTTCCGAAGGATACAAAGCAAAGAAATCAAAAGTATTCTCCAATGAAAACGTCGAGAGTTTTTTGAATGACGCGCCTGATAAGGAATTTCTGGCAACTAAAGTATGTATCATTTACTTTTTCTATTGTAATCTATAAACAGGATGTTTTAAAACGTGTACGTATTGTGCCTACTTGTCTGATTCCCTTTTGTGTTTTGTTACAGGTGGTTTTAATATTCGGCATTCACGGAGCTTGTCGTAGTAACGAACTTATCAAAATAACAGTTGACGATGTCAAAAAACACTCCGATGACTTTAGTGCATATAAATGACACCAAAACAAAAATCGATCGGTCATTCGTCATTCGTGGCCAGTACAAAATAATTGTGGAAAAATATCAGAGCCTGCGTCCTTCTCATATAACATCTAATAGATTTTTTATTAGGTATCAAAATGGAAAATGCTTCAAACAGGTTATGGGAAAAAATAGACTATCTTCAATGCCCCGAGAAATCGCTATGTACTTGAAGTTGCCAGATTGCAAGCTATACACAGGACATTGTTTTCGGCGAACGTCCGCTACACTTTTGGCAGATTCTGGAGCGGACCTTACAGTTTTAAAGCGGCACGGAGGGTGGAAATCTAGCTCTGTAGCAGAAGGTTACATCGAAGATTCCATTCAAAATAAGGAAAAAACTAGCACCCGCATTGTAGAAAATATTAAATTAAGACCTAACGACAATACGCTTATGCCGATGTCGCCACGTCCATCCACATCAAAGGATTCTGTACCATTTTTTGAGCACCAGTCAGATACTAACATTACAACTACTCAAAATGTAAATGAATCGACAACAATATCGAACCCAAATAAAACAGTGACAATAACTTTTCAAAATTGCGCTAGCGTATCAAATATAAATATAAATTTGTAAGTTATTGTTTTTACTTATATCCACATGTCTTTTATTGAATTAAATGTATCCATTATTTACAAAACACCGTCTCTTACTTATTTTCTCATAGAAAGGGGATGAAAAGTAGAGTATATAACTCGAGAGCAAATTATTTTTCCCTCGGGCGATGTATATTTTGAATCCCTCGCTGCGCTCAAGATTCTACGTTAGAATCCCTCGCTACGCTCGGGATTCTATTCTAGAATCTTTCGCTTTGCTCGTGATTCAAAATAACGCCCTCGCCGTAAAAATACTATTTTGCTCCCTTGTTATACAATCTACTATTTTAACGTTTTATTTGCACCTACTTCAAAATCAGAAGTAGTATGGCTTTACGCGCACTGATAAGTCGCTGTAGTATCGCTAATTCATTTAAAACTAGCTGCGTCCCGCGGTTTCATTACATATCAGATGTACGACACCATTTGATTTTTAGTGAGCCCAGTAACAATTTATAGATTTTCGGAAATCATCTTTTCAATTAAGTATGGAGTTTTGATTAAATACAATCCTATATCGGATGTAGCGCGATATCTTTTAGTAATCGCGCACCTTTAGTTCGCAGACCACTAAAGTAACCACAAGTATGGGCGAGGCAATTAATCAATCAATCAACGTGAACTAACGCCAGCCACTGGCTTCACTCACATTATTCACTAGAAACTGTGAATAATGGACTTTCTGATGCTTCCAAACCTCGTAGAAAGAAGAGTTGTAGTAAAATTGGAAGAAGAGTTGGACTATCCCTTGGCTTTTTAACTGCGACGCCATGACTGCTTTTACATCTGCAAATAAGGTTGAATGAAAACTGCCATTTGCTCACTTCAGATGGCGCTACTGTTCCACGATTTCCGCTATTTGAAAACTTCATAGTGTTTTCGTAAACAAATTAAGTTATTTTTAGATAATTTTACAAAATAAAGCTTTGTATAGCTGTGGATTGCAAAAACATAACAAATTATGTATTCCCCAAAGAAGCTAAATGAAAAAATCAGTGTATAGTAGGCGGCAGCTTAGTTGAAACAAAATGGCGGATGCGCAAAAGTCGATTTTTTATAGAAAGCGCATGTAAAATGTACTGCGCGAACTTTCCCCTTCCACGACAATACTTTTAGACTTTCGTGCCGGTCACTATACCTACCTTTTGATCTAAGGAATTAATAGTGTACCAATTTAAACTGATAATCTGTGTAAGTATGCATTATGTAAATATCTATTCTCTTAAGTTTTATAGTAGTTTACTTGTAATTTTAAGAAGGAAAACGTCTTACCTGTGTAGGAATTTCTCTGATAAGGAAGGATAATATTCAGGTTTAAAATGGGCAGTACATAACCTCGAATAGTTAGCTATTAGGTCGCCAAACCAGCCGTTATTTTCTCCTCCTTTATCCACTGTTTTTTTCTTTTAGCATATTTAGGGAATACATAATTTGTTAAAATTGTTGTTGTTGTTGTTTTGTTTTGTGTTATGTTTTTGCGATCCACAGCTATACAAAGCGTCATTTTGTTAATTTATTTAAAAATTACTTAGTTTGTTTACAAAAAAACTATGAAGTTGACAGAAACTTTGGATCACTCCAAAGTAGCGCCTCTTCTCGAGAGTCCGGGGCCAAAATGAAAAAAAAAAGTAGCGCCAGCTGTATCGACCTTTTAGTTTTTAACCTCATTGCAAATATTGTATTAAAGAAGACAATGGATAATAGATAAAAACTAAAAACCGGATAAATAAAATCGAAAACAAAGAAACACTGAAAACCAAGAAACTCAGAAAAAACTCGACAAATGGCATCTCGAGAGTCCAGGGCCAAAAAAAAAAAAATACAATGGCCATAATTCGGTCTATCTAAGAAAAAAAACCAACGGAACAACTGCTGTCTCTACATATGAGGAGTTCAGTAGTCACACTCCTCATCCTCATACCTAAATATATATCAGACTACTAAAACTAAGTACAACTTTACCTCTAAGTTCTTTATGATCGCCTGGTACTTTTGGGAACCTGGAAACTGGTGTTCAGCTAAAACGGGTGGCATTAGAAACTAGAAACACGGACCCCCTTACTTATAAACGATGACTAAGTTTATGTAACGTTCGTCTCTTTGTCAACTTTGAAACTTCATGTCACAGTAAAATACAAACGATATACAGTTTATGCGGCTGTTTATAAGTAGGTAACGGGGGCAATTTTGTACAATTAGGAAAAACTATTGAAACTACAAAACAACGTTGCCTCTACGATATGATCGCCTGGTACATTTACTGGTGTTTAGTCAAAACAGCTGGCATTAGAACCATGGAATACATGGGTTTTTTATATACGGCCGAATACAGAAACGCAACTCAAAATTTGAGTTCTACTTAAACATCTAAGCACCACTCTAATTCAAAATTTCCCATACTATTTTTTAATTTTAAAGATGCTCAATTATTTAAGTACTCCTCAAATAATAAGTTTGCGATTCTGTATTAGGCTGTTAGTGAAGGCTTTTCAAGAAATTTAAGGAAATCCCCACGAAACCGGAATCTAAGCTGATGAAATCAAGTCGCACAGTTAACTTTTTATGCGAGTACTTCGGAACACATGGTTATGAAATTGAGATATAAAAATTGTTACTACAATTGTGCTACAATTTTTATATCTTCTATACTGATATTATAACGAGGTAACGTTGGTAAAATGTATGTATGTATTTTCCGGATAGTCACGGTATCGGGACTTACGCGGGTGAAACCGCGGGATTCTGCTAGTCATATTATGTACCAACGCATTTAATATTGTGATCCTGTAGTAAAATTGTAGCGAATTTAAAAATTGCTACGTTTTTAGGGTTCCGTACCTAAAGGTAAAAACGGGACCCTATTACTGAGACTTCGCTGTCTGTCTGTCTGTCCGTCCGTCCGTCCGTCCGTCCGTCCGTCTGTCCGTCTGTCACCAGGCTGTATCTCATGAACCGTAATAGCTAGAAGGTTGAAATTTTCACAGAAGATGTATTTCGGTTGCCGCTACAACAACAAATACTAAAAACGAAATAAAACAATTATTTAAAAGGGGCTCCCATACAACAAACGTGTTTCAAAAATAACAAGGAGTCGAGTCAGGACAGGAAGAAGGACAGGAGGACAAATCGAGTTGGTCATGGAATTCAAAATGGCTGCCCTATCTGTCAAATATACTAGTCTGCCTTACTTACCAAAGAGTTTCTCTTGTGTTTCAGATTTTCTTTGTGCCAAGGTTTTTTTTTTTGAGTGATTCGGTCGTTTGATGGGAGTAAGAATCGAAGATAAATATTTCATATTTTCCTATAAAATTTAAAAATTGGTTGTTGTAAACCATTTTAGGGTTCCGTATCCTATTGTGATAGTGGTACGGAACCCTTTATGCGCGAGTGTCGCACTTGCCCCGTTTTTTTTTAAATAGAATAGACGCTTTCGTAACTTTCTTACAAACACGGCTACGAGAATCTCGTAGCGGCTTCGTAGCAAAAACAGTTTTCGTAGCTTTTTCGTAGCAACTTTTAAATCGGCTACGAAACCGTAGTGTATTTAATTTTTTTTGGAAAATCAATCGCATTCGGAACACTTCATACAAAAATCTTAGTAAAGTATACTTAGTACAGAATAGTAGAAAATTTATAGCAGCATTGGAAAAAGCGAGAAAACCCAGTAAATTGTATTAGTGAAGATTACAAAAGGATCTCTAATGTATAGAAAAGGATAGATATACACTTTTGTACAGGTGCGAAAGAGAAAGATGTAGAAATTGAAGACCCTTATATACGGTTTGAGAGAATAAAGACGTATCGAAGGTAATAAATTGCTAGTGATTTTCTTATTTATCACCTCTGTGAGTGTGACGCGACTGTGAGTCGAAATCCTGCAACGCAAAAAGTAGCGGGTTCGATTCCCGCCATGCATTAAATATATTTGATTTAACATATTAATTAAGTATTACGTACCTATTTAATATCTTTTTGTTATTGTCATTACTACAAAGTACAAAACAAAGAGGCTTCCCGCTGTCTGTCAGTCCTTACGGACTATGCAGCCGATTTTGATGCGGTTTTAAGCTATTGCATAGCTTTTATCGCGGGCTTTGAGCTTTGAATGAAGAAATTTCGTAAAGAAAAAAACCTAACCCCCCCCCCCCTCCGCCTACCATGGCAACATGGTATGGTACAAAATAAAAAAAATAATTATAATTACATAAGTTGATAAAAAATGCAATGCAATAGCTTTACCGCGGCAGTCCCCGAGTGGAGTGCCACACTTTTTTTTTTTGATGTGGAACAAGCCTAGCGCTTAGTTTGGGGTTCGATTGCGCTGTGTGTAACGTCGTGCAATATTTATAAACTAGGTGTTCCGAGGAGGGGTATTTAGCCGAAAGGGGGTTTTTCTAGAGGTCTAGACCAACTTTTGTTCTAAAACTTTTGGAAATTCGAGGTAGTTTTCGAAAATTTTGAGTTTAAAGTTTACGTGAAAATCAGCTGTAAAAAAAATCAGCAAAAAATTTCGAATTTCCAAAAGTCGTAGAACAAAAGTTGTTCGCCTAGACGTCTAGAACAACCTCCTTTTGGGTTAATACCCCCTCCTAGGAACACCCTTAAATTAGTTAGTAATATAATTATGTGTTCATAACATACAAAAAACACACTTACCACCTTTTACAACGACCGTGTAAAGCGCATTTTCAGCTGCGATACGAAGACCTGTAGCTCTTCCTACGATACCAATACAAAAACTACCTTATTCCTTACCAATAAAGTCTATTTTCCCAAGCCACAGTTCATGAAATAAATTCCTTTAATCTGTCGTTGGAAATACAGCCCTATGCTAAAGACATAAGGTTTAAGATTGAACAACATTTGAATAGATTACTGAATTTCATGAAGTATTTTCAAATGTTTTATCCAATAAACGACTTTATTTTTGAAGAAATACGGTTTAAATTCGTATGTAATCCTCTCACATTAAGTTGATAAGAAGTAGAGATGTCATGGATGCTTTCCGGATCTAGTTACGGATACAGTAATTCTGCAAACAGTAGACCTTTAACAGTAGAACAGTAATGTCAAATTAAATACATTTATTAATTCAGAACATGTATAAATTACATGATCGCTTAGAAATGTCCAGATTTTAATGTGGTTTCGGAACGCGCGGAAAATGGGCGGCCTTATCGCTGAAAGCGATTTCTTACAGGCAACCTTTGTCAACCTTCCCCTTAGTTAGGGCTAGATGGCGTTGTGTGGCATGTCCTGCAATTATTATTATTTTAACATTTTATCGGATCCAGTTTCGGTTACGGAGCTCCTTCGCAACCCTGATATAGAAGTGACCAATTTCATAAGGCCTTACTCGCCCGTATACTTTCAAAATATACCAATTAAAAATGAACTCTATTTCAAAAGCAGTAAGGTGTATTTTTAATTATAGGACGATTGGTATTAATGTAGGTTTGTAGGGAATTTTCAAGGGTCAAATAAAACTGGACGGTTGAATCTTGACTTTTGAATTTCGAAGCCAGTCCAGTCAGTCGTCAGTCGTTTGACTGAACGGTCTTCTGAGTTGTTTTATTTTTTTTTCACCATGGAGCTTTGAAGGCATAAAATTGTAAGTAGAATTTGTTATTATTCTCTTCGTTTTTATGATCGCCTGGTACTTTTGTATTTTTTAGATCTGTTACACAGCAGAAACCCCTGGCTTTAGAAATACGGAATTTTGCACAGGGGTCTTTATCTAATAAATTCGAAATTTAAATAAATTTTCGCCTTAGATTTAATTCTTAAACTCTACGTTCTTTATGATCACCCAGTACTTTTACTCAGATATCTTAATGTGGCTGCACAGCAAAAACTGCTCGCTCTAGAAATATTTCTTGCGCAAGGGTTCCGTACAATATATTGTAAAGAATAATTAAAAAAAGGTCTATTTGTTAATCCTTCTAAGGGTTGATTTTTCAAATAACCTACTTATAAAAGATAGATTTTATCGAATAAAATCACACACTACCAAAATAAAAAACCGGGCAAGTGCGACACTCTCGCACAAAGGGTTCCGTACCACTATCACAATTGGATACGGAACCCTAAAATGGTTTACAACAACCAATTTTTAAATTTTATAGGAAAATATGAAATATTTATCTTCGATTCTTACTCCCATCAAAAGACCGAATCACTCAAAAAAAAACCTTGGCACAAAGAAAATCTGAAACTTCTAAGAAACTCTTTGGTAAGTGAAGGCAGAAGACGGTATTTGACAGATAGAGCCATTTTGAATTTCATGACCTACTCGATTCGATGTTTTTGAAACACGTTTGTTGTATGGGAGCCCCTCTTAAATATTCGTTTTAATTTGTTTTTAGTATTTGTTGTTGTAGCGGCAACCGAAAAACATCTTCTGTGAAAATTTCAACCGTTTAGCTATTACGGTTCATGAGATACAGCCTGGTGACAGACAGACGGACAGACGGACAGACAGACAGCGAAGTCTCAGTAATAGGGTCCCGTTTTTACCCTTTGGGTACGGAACCCTAAAAGTTGTTATAGCGGGAACATAAATAGCAGATTATGTATTTCTGTTTCCGCTTTTACAACAAAATTAACAAAATATTCAATTAGATTCGCACACGAAGGGTTCCGTACCATTTTTACAAACTAATAACGTTTAATGTATGGGAACATAAATTAGTTATATTTTTTAAAGTAAGCCCAATTTTACGTCGGTTCCCTTCCTACAGTTATTTTCTCCAAATTATTATCCAAGGGGGGGATATTATTACATTTTCACCTCACAACCTCGTAAAATTCTGTTTTGCACGCAGATTTCTGCGTGGAAAATCGCATTTTGCGCGCTAGAGTGGAAAGTGATTTTAAAATTCGAATCTGTCTTGACCATGCTCATCTCTAAAGCAAGTCCTTTGAAAATGCGTCAACCGGAACCTCGTTTCTTTTTTTTTTTGTTCATGGCGTCGAACCACGAAGTACCTATAGCGTACAAAAATATAACAACCTACTTTACGAAAAAAAATAATAGTATAGATTGAGGGGAGAGGTAAAATATATAGGGACATTTTTTTTTTAAATTGCACTGGCCAGCCACAGATGGCAGCACTGGACGAAATAAAAAAATCTTCTCAAGTAATTCACTTTTCATACTTTGTTTTGAAAATCGTAATTTCATTAAATATGAGAGAGTCCAGCAGCGACGGAGATATTAATTTAACAACTGCATAGTTAGTGCAAGCGGTACATAATTCCGAATTAAGTTTTCTACCGGAAAATGCACCTAGCGTTTTCCTCGCTGTAGTGAGGTGAAAAATTGTGTGTTTCACTCGGCAGCAAAGTTTTTTACATCTCGTACCTTTGAAACCTTCGCAACGCTCAGCATTCTATACTTGAACCACTCGCTTGTGCTCGTGGTTCAATCCTAGAATGCTTCGCTAGCTCAGGTTTCAATACAAGTACTCGCTGCAAAAACCAACTTTGCAACCTTGCATAACAAATAACTATTACAGCCCCACTCAGAGACGTTTAATGGTTATTTAAAATGAAAATCCTTCCTTAGTGATAGTTTAAGTAAGCAGTCTCTGAGTGCGGCAGTTGGTTACATTTTACCGGGTCTTAATCGCGTATTATTATTAGCTTTCTTACCTCGACGTTTCAACCATGTTACAAGGGTCTTGGTCGCGAGGAGACTGGAATAGTCTATTGTAACATGGTTGAAACGTCGAAGTAAGATATGAAATAATAATACGCGATTAAGACCCGGGAAAATGTAACTATATAAGTATGTATAACTATGTTAACAAATCGTGTTAATTTAAAAAGTTTAAAATAGCCTAACTCGAAAAAAATAGTATTTTTTACGACCATGTTAGGGATTCTTAAGGAGTCTGAGTGAATTGAGGTTTTTGTTGAACGTAAAGTTATTGATAAAAACACAGTTATTTTTCTAAAAACGCTTTTCTACTTGTATTTGTTTTTATTGAATTTAACTAAAAAAAAGTTTTTATTCACACGCACGAGTGAGTTTTCTCGGGACCACGGCCGGTATAACCCGTTTGCCAAAACGTCGAGGTAAATGATAACAATGATTATCTAAAACGCGATCTAGACCCGTGTCTAATAATAAAAATGGACGGAAATCTTGCAAGTTTAAAAAGTGGGTTTTCTACATACAAATATTATTAAAAAACGGGGTATTTATCATGTTTCAATTTGTCAAAAAGAGTCAAAGGTTCGATTTTCTTTAAATTATTTGTAAATTGATTTAAATAGGTACTAGGTATCCAAAAATTTTAAAAAGTCTTTTATGCAAGCCGCCCAAGTAATTTATTAATTTTGCGTAGGTATACCTATTCTTCTATTTTATTATCAACATTTAAAAAAAAATCGGCCAAGTGCGAGTTGGACTCGCGCACGAAGGGTTCCGTACCATTATCTATACAACAGGTTTTGTTTTGAAAGGTAAATTTCGGTTTACGATTTTTGACGTATTAAAAAAAACTACTTACTAGATCTCGTTCAAATCAATTTTCGGTAGAAGTTTACATAGTAAAAAAGTGGCTGTGACATACGGACGGACGGACAGACGGACAGACAGACATGAAGAATCTATAAGGGTTCCGTTTTTTGCCATTTGGCTACGGAACCCTAAAAATGTCAACCGAAAAATGTCTTTAATTTCAATACAACATCGCGAAAACAGAAGAAAAATCTATCAATATTTAATTAAAAAAAAACAAATATGAATATAACTGCAACGGTTTCTCCCGCGCGGAACCCTAAAACGTGGAAACTGTATAAGCCTGCATTAAACGTATTTCCCAGGAGACGATTGCTTCAATGAATTGTGGATAATCTCTCTGAAGATTGATGATGGCCGCTCAAAGACATTTTTATTTTAAAATAGCTGTGCCCGCGACTTCGTCAGCGTTTTTTCGACCATCTACACATCGCTTTGCAAAAGTCTACACTTAAACGAACGACCAGGGAAGTACTGAGCAGAAGAGAATCATGGCAAAGTCTGTTTAAGTGTGATTTTTGCACAGCAGTAGGTAACTTGTTGCATGTTTATTCACATTATTATAAGAAGAAGTGGCCAAAAATAAAAAAGTCAAACCCGACTTCGAAAAAAAGGACAAAATAATAATAATAAGCTTGTTTTCATTCAAAGCAACCGACTCATCTTTTATGTAGGTAAGCTGAAGTCGGGCAGCTGAACTACATGCAATAATTTTATTACGTGGGTGATGCCTCTTATGTACCGTCAGGCCACTCTCGGGGCAAATAACCTGGTTTGTTGGACTCCCTACCACAGGTTTATCAACTAAACCCCCACGGTGTCTCTCGCTCCGCAAGTGTAGAGGCCAGTAGGAATTCCTCGTGGACTACATCCATCAATCCCGACAGCCTTCCAGGCCTCATCTCATAGTCCTGAAAGACGACCCCTCTCCGAGAGGCACAGTCACACCACACACCACCATCTCCAGGCCCCCAAAGCCGGTGATAAACTTCCTCGAGTTCATTACCATGGGCTGAGGTGAATTTTATAGTGGTTGTCCGCGCGCGGAAAGGAAAGGAAATTACGCCCGAGGCCGCTGACGCGGGTTTACGGGTTAGCCAGGCAAGCCCGGCTTCCTACTTCATGCGCCTCTTAGCTCGCAGCCACTGAGTCCCCCCCCCCCCCCCCCCCCACCACGGCAAGGTGGGGATTTCGAACGCGCAGCCAAATCAGAAGCCGTCACTCGGCTAGCTAGGCCACCGTTCTTAAAATGGGAATGCGCCGGTCCGTGATTCGAACGCGGTACCCTCGACTTGGAAGTCAACCCTCTGCCGCAACTGCCATCGTGTTTCGTAAACTACCTCGTAAGCAATCTGGATCTACCCAGTAAAACTGCTCGATTTCAGCTTTATTTATTACTAGCTGTGCCCGCGACTTCGTCAGCGTTTTTCGAACATCTACCCATCGCAGTGCAAAGGTCTGCACTTAAACGAACGACCAGGAAAGTACTGAGCAGAAGAGAATCATGGCAAAGTCTGTTTAAGTGTGATTTTTGCACGGTATGTAACTTGTTGCATGCTTATTCACATTATTATAAGAAGAAGTGACGAAAATCTATAAAAGTCAAAACCCGACTTCGAAAAAAATGATAAAATAATAATAATTAGCTTGTCCACATACAAAGCAACCGACTTCTCTGTTATGTAATCTGAAGTCGGGCAGCTTCATGCAATAGTTTTTTTACGTGGGTGATGCGATTCTCTCGGGGCAAATAACCCGGTTTGTTGTGCTCCCTGGTACCACAACTAAACCCCAACGGCTAAACCTCAACGGCGTCCCTCTCTTCGCAAGTGTCGAGGCCAGTAGGAATTCCTCGTGGACTACATCCATCAACCTCGACAGCCTTCAAGGCCTCATCTCTGTCCTAAGAGACGACTCCTCTCCTAGAAGTACAGTCACACCACCGTCTCGAGGCCCCCAAAGCCGTTGATAAGCCCCCCCGAGTTCATTACCAAGGACAGAGCTGATTTTATTAGTGGTCGTGCACGCGCCCCCTTCCTTGCGGAAAGGACCCTCGAGCCCGCTAACTCGGGTTTTCGGGTTGGTAGCCAGGCGTTTGCCTCTTACCTTGCAGCTACTCAGTCCCCCCCACCACGGCAAGGTGTAAATTTCGGACTCGAGCACGCAGCCAAATCAGAAGCCGTCACTCGGCTAGTTAGGCCACCGTTCCTTAAAATGAGAATGCGCCGGTCCGTGATTCGAACACGGTACCCTCGACTTGGACGTCAGCTCTCTGCCGCAGCTGCCATCGTGCCTGATAAACTACAATCTGGCTCTACCCAGCTTACTACTCAGCTACTCAGCTTTATTTATTTTCTTACCATATTTAGTGCATTTTCAACTGCCACTAAAAATCAAAATTGTAACATTAAATTCATTAATTTAGGGGTTTTCTGATGAGAAGGTGGTTTCAGATTGTCCATCAATTTGTACCTAGTTCTTTATAAGCCGATTCTATTGATGGAACGTCAAAAAATAGTAATATACAGCATTCTTCTCATCCAAGCGATGCTCCCGGTTGCATCCCGGTTGCAAAAAAAACCCCATGAGTCTCTTGTGTCTTCTTCTCATTGGAGGTCGCGTTCCGAAGCCACAGTAGATTACATTCTATAATTGACGATTCAAAGAGATATATTGTAATATCCAAATGAATAAAAGTACTTTGAATTTGGAGCCCGCGGGGTCGCTAACCCCAAATTAATTCGTGGTCGGCACAGTAGGTAAGTCGCCATTGACCAAACTTTCTGTAAATAGATTTGGCAATATTTTTACGGCCGGCCGCCTGCCTGACCAAACCTCCTAGGGACCAAGCAGTTTATCCGCCACCGCGCGGAGAGAACTTAAGATTTGCTAGTCTCCATCAGATCGCTTATTCGCCTTTTACGACACCCACGGGAAGAGATGATGTAGCCTTATTCTATGCCAGGGCTACATTTACAGTATTTTAGGAAATTCCGGATAGCCGTTTTTTTTCCGGAAGTCCGGAAGTTCGGATGTTCGGAAATTTCAGGTGTTGATTCCACACAACATACTTCTTCAATACAACATTCAAACTAACTAAGTAAAAGCAGAAAAATCACTTTATCCGGATAACCGGACAAAATATCCGGACAAAAAATAGCCTATATGTTAATCGGGGTCTAAAGCTATCTGCATACCAAATTTGGTTAAAATCGGATAAGCCGTTTCTGAGATTAGCGGGCACAAAGGCACACACAAACAGACAAACAGACAAACAGACAAACAGACAACCAGAAAAACAGAAAAATAGGTTCTACTGCGTTCATAGATACCCATACAATTTATATTTTTTTTATATCTTCCAAAAACAGACACCGCTGAGTTACGATTTTATTATATGTATAGATATTTACCTTTTTAGTGGACGGCCACTAAAAATCATCAAAATTGTAACCGTAAATTTATTCATTGAGGTGTTTTCTGATGAGAAAGTGGTTTCAGGTAGTCCATCAATTTGTACCTAGTTCTTTATAAGCCGATTCTATTGGTGAAATGCCAAAAAATAGTGATTTACTGCATTGTGGGATGCTATTCTGCTCATCATTTCATAGGTTCTCATCAGATCTTCACCAAGCTTTTATGGGGCCAACTCGGGACTCTCACTTTCCAAATAAAAAAAAGAATTATCGAAATCGGACTTCATACAGAGTACAGAGTACAGTGTGAACATAATAAAATAACATACAAACAATATACGGGTCGAATTGAGAAGCTCCACTTTTTTTGAAGTCGGTTAAAAACAGCCATTATAAAGAATTTCCGTATGTCCAAAGGATCCGCTAATATTGAATATATACATATACAGTATTTTAGGAATATCCGGATAGCCGTTTTTGTTAAATTTCCGGAAATCCGGAAGTTTTCCGGATGTTCCGAAATTTCCGGTGTTGACTCCACACAACATTATTCTTCAATACAACATTCAAACTAATTAAGTCAAAGCAGAAAAAAACACTATTTCCGGATAACCGGACATAATATCCGGATAAAATATAGCCTATATGTTGCGGAAGGTTTGAATCTATCTGTATACCAAATTTGGTTAAAATCGGATAAGCCGTTTCTGAGATTAGCGGGCACAAACAAACAGACAAACAGACAAACAGATAAACAGACAACCAGAAAAACAGAGAAATAGGTTCTACTGCGTTAATAGATACCCCTCCAATTTATATTTTTTTTATATCTTCCAAAAACAGACACGGCTAAGTTACGATTTTATTATATGTACCTATATAGATGGAACCTTCTATTTACTTACTTCAAACTTACTTACTTGCGAATAACTACGTGTTGCTCGTGAGTGTAGGATTATGTTTGAGACTGATTTAAAAGGAGTCTTACGGATCATTGTATTACCCCCCTTACTTAATAACCTAACATAACATGACATGTTAGGTTTATGCATGACATGGCAGTTGACAAAGGCATAATGTTGCTTATAAACCTAGCTTATAAACGCTACATAAAGTTTCTCACTATAGTGCGTTTCATCTTTAAATTCCTATGCCGTTATGTTGGTAGCAAAACAAATAACAGTTCCCTCCAATACCTTGAATGTGATCCTTGAATTCGGGGCGATTTTTATTTGATAGATGAATGAATGAATCTCCCTGAATTCAAGGTGGTTTAGCACACTCAAAGTATTAAAGCAACACTAATCTGGGGGCACGGTAGTGCCCCCGCCAAGACGAGCCAGCGAAGCGTACGGGCACTACCTACCTTTTCTCGAAAGGTTTCGTCGGTATTTTGAAGCCTCATAACTTGGGTTTGGAATATACCAGATGAATGTAATTCACGGGGTATAATGTCAATAGGGAACTTAATAAAAATACACAGTTTCAGTTACATAGCTCCTATAGTTTAGATTTTATTGATATCTAAAAACCCCCGATTTCGTCACTGACTCATTCACTCACTCACTCACTCACTCACTGATGATCATCAAAATTCAAATGGTACTTCCCGAAGTCCTAGAAAGCTAAAATTTGGTATGTAGGTTGGTATTAGTACACAAACAACTAAAAAATTCTAAAAGTTGAAAAATTAAGGGATGGTTATTTGTATGAGACTTTCGCAAATTTTGATGCTAGAGGTACTATAACTTCTTATTATAAATAATGAAATACAGAAAATCAGGATTTTTAGTAATTCACCCTCTACCCTTTAAATTAGGGGATTTAATTAAGCGCCCCCACAACACCTAATGTGTATAAGAGGTGCTTGAGGTGTGAAAATTGATTGATAATTAGAAAGGTTTTCCGCTGTCGTACAGTGATGGACAACACAGGGGCGTCTCCAGCGGGTGTGCAGGGTGTGCACAGCACACGGGCGCAGCGGTCTCAGGGGCGCCGCGGCGCCCCTGATACCGCGGCGCCCACACCCAGCCCCCGTATCAGAATCGCATTTTGGAAACTATGGGGTTTTTTAGGGATTTTTTAAAGATTCTGTTATGGTCTACGGTAGGTAGGTAGGAATGAGATGGTAATCCGAAATAGTATATTAGGGCTAGATGTCGCATCGCTATTTACTCAAAGGCGCGTGTCGGGAGGGTGATTCTTCAACCGGAATATTTTTTTGCTCATTTTTATGAAAAAATATTAAACCCTGTGCCAGAGCAAATCTTTTGTACTTTATTAATTACTTGATTAATATAATAGAAAATGGTAAAAGAGGCACCACTGTAAAGCTAATATTTTAGGAGAAATATCAAATTTTTAAAAGATGACTCTTGAAGATAATGACAACGTGTCGATGTTAATGATTGAGTGGCGAGGAAAAATGACGCCTGATACGATTAATGATTTTGCGTAAATATCAAGGTATGAAAATAGCATATTTTATAAGAATTAAATAAAACAAGTAAATTAAGAATCATTTCTTTATATCAAAATACAATTACATTAAGAATTAAATAATATTTAGATATATAAACAGAAACGGGTGTGTATGGGGCCCACTAAGATCGTTGGGCCCAAGCCAACCTCACCTGCTAGCTTGGTGCACCTGCTGATAAACGGACGAGGCTCTGTTGTTGGCTGTTGCGGTTGGGAGGTCGGGAGGAAGACGGCAGTCGCTCCCGTAAAAGTCGAAATTCGCCAAATCTTTTATGGGATATCTTGGAGGTAAATCGCTTTAGCGATCGACTTATGTGCGTGAAGGTGCTTATTGGGTGGGTTTCTACTTACGTCGTAAGTACTTACGCGCCACAGGTCGGTTGTAGCGACGCTGATAAGAGGTGGTTTTGGGATAAACTCGGCGAGGCTATCTCGTTGTCACAGGGAATCGTTTTGGGTTTTGATCTGAACGGTCATGTGGGTGAAATGGGGGTGGAATTTGAACGTGTTCATGGAGGCTACGGATATGGCAGTCGGAATGAGGAAGGGGAAAAAATCCTACGTACGTGTGCCACTGCCGACCTGGAACTCGTGAACATGCCGTCGCTTTAATAACCTTTTATTTTGTACCTTGGTATTAATTAATCGTAAAATAAATTACTTACTTTATATTCAAGACGAATTCAATGCCTTTCTAGGACCTTTTGAATTATTCAATTCGGACATTTCATTCAAAAGATATCGGTGTATGTAGGTACCTATTGTTTCCCGACGTTTTTTTTCAACTTCACTAAAAAATAATATTAGGGGTACCTACGTCAAGTTAGTACTGTTGTTTGTACCTTTATAATTCCATATTGGAATCACTCTTAACTCTTACTAGAGGGCGCCAAGGAGATATTTGCACACGGGCGCTACATGAGCTTGAGACGCCCCTGGGACAACAAGAATATATTTAAAAGTTGTTTCGCTATCCGCCAGTGATGGCCAAACAAGTGGTAAACATTGGAAACATGGGCCTAAACGCCGTACCTACGGCGTGACGTGTAAGTCGTTAATAAACGACCTATTGTAAATAAAAAAAAATAAAAAAAATACTGATGTGAATACATCTACTTTACCTACTAATATTATGACGCTGAAAGTTTCTTTGATGGGAAAAAAATTGTAATAATTAGGCAAACTACAAAAAGAGATGAAATCCCCTCAAAAACATTTTCATGTAAAATGTAGCCAAGACGAGAGCGAGATCATATGATGGGCACTGTCAAAAAGTTATCAGATGTCATGTACCTAAAGCCAAGCTTATAACTCCACACGCCCCAACTCCACAAGCACCTTACTTCACAAACTCAACATCTTAGCCAAAATATATGGGCTTGGCCGTTTCATTACCGCAAGAACAAATGTTTAACAGAAAATCCATGCATGGTAGCGAAACGGCCAGCCATATATTTGGCTAAGATGTTGAGTTTGTGAAGTAAGGTGCTTGTGGAGTTGGGGCGTGTAGAGTTATAAGCTTGGCTTTAGGTACATGACATCTGATAACTTTTTGACAGTGCCCATCATATGATCTCGCTCTCGTCTTGGCTACATTTTACATGAAAATGTTTTTGAGGGTTTGTTTTACTACCAACATGACGGCATAGGAATTTAAAGATGTAACGCACTATACATAAATCTAACTTAGAGTATCTGCCAAATAAAACATGAGGGTTTAGGGTCTATAGACCCTGACCCTCATATTTATGTAGCATACTTTATGTAGCGATTGTAAGTAACATTAGTGTCTGCACCGGCCTAAGTATCGAAATACGGACTGACCAACTTGGGCCGGTCGGTGGATTGTAGAAACTTTACCAAAAAAAAACATTTCCGCAACCGAATTGACATCCATTTTTTCTGAAGTCGGTAAAAAAAACCTAATGATGCGGTTGTTGGGTGGATGGCGACAAACCGCGGCCGAAACCTACCACCAAAGGTACTAAAAAGATTTACATGTACCAGGAAAACATGATCATGGTAGAGGACTTTCTCAGATACTATAGGTCTAAATACTGGTGGGTGAAAGAAACGTTGCTCCTTGGCTCAAAAATACCCATACTTATTTTGAATTTGGAAGGGTGAAAAGAATCCAAGGTGAAAGTCGACCGATCTATCACACTGTGACTTCCACATTTTCTGTCTCTGTCTAGCATGTACATTGTACACTAACATAAACGCTATCTTTCTCTCTCTCATCTGGAACCTTTCCTTCTCTTTCACCTGGAGCCTTCAGCAGGTTCTATGGTCTCTCTCTACCACGGAATGAACAACGTCATAAGTGGCCGTTGTTTTAGCCGCCCGCATACTCATACGCTCACAGGAGCGAATATTCTCCAAGCGCTGTTTTGTTTGAAAACCATTGCTTTTTTCAGTAAGGACAGTTGAACTACTTAACAGTGTTTATCGCGCAATGTAAAACTAAGTAAGCTGACTCGGCGACATTAGTCAGTTCAAACCTCAGTCCAAATGCGACATAACATCTCATTCTACTAAAGTCTGCTTGGCGATATGTCGGCCGGTGGGTGGTGATGGTGATAAGCCGTGACCGAAGCCACAGGACCGTGCTGAAGTTAAATTTTAAAGTAACAGGATCACATAATAATGGAAGAGTATTCTCCCACCTGAAGTCCATTATTCTCCAAGCGTTGTTTTGTTTGTAAACCATTGCTTCTTCAGTAAAGACAATAGAACAATTCAACAATGTTTAGCGCGCAATGTCTGTGAACTTAATAGGTGGGCTCGGCGATATTAGCCAGTTCGAACCTCAGTCTAAATGCGACATCTCATTGTACCGAGTCCGCTTGGCGACTCGGCGCTTGACTCGACCGGACCGACTCGGGTGGTGACAAGCGATAACCGAAGCCACAGGACCGTGCTAAAATTACTAAAAAGTTTCACAAGTACCAGGATCACATATTAATATCACAATTGGGTACGGTAACGGAACCCTAAAATGAGCACTGGACCAACCAATCCGTTAAATTTTTATAATACTACTGGCGCCAGTCTATCACTCGCATCACTAGATGGCGCCAGTGATAAAAATACATCGCGGTATCGTTGGGTTTCTTTGTTTAAAATAACTTTTGTTGTATGGGAGCCCACTTAAATTTTTTTTTTTTTTTTTTTTTAGTATTTGTTGTTATAGTGGCTACAGAAAATCATCTCTGCTTCAACCAAAAACATCTTTTTATCTCGAAGGAATGTCTAAATTGTTCAGAACCATTTTCCCTAGATTACAATGGAATAAAATCGACCATTTCCAAAACAAATTGCCTAAATTATTTTAATTTCTTCGCGGAAAGTTGCAAATTATTAGAAATTACGGGGCGGTATGACAACAAAACGTCGCCGGAAACGCGGCCATATTGCGCGGTCGTTAGCGCTCTCATTTCCGGTAGCCATCTTGCATTGTCAGCTCAAGCTATTGTAGGAATTCTGTTCAAGTTAGTTTTCAGATTTTTAAAGTTAAAAGTTGTGACTGTGTCTGTTTGTTGCTCCTTCATGCAAAAACTGCTGGACCAATTGCGATGAAACTCAGTATGTAGATAGCTGGAGACTTTATATCCCGATATTCCCGCGGGATCGGGACTTACGCGGGTGAAACCGCGGGACCTAGTCATAAATAACGTAAAATACTTGGATAAAAATTAAACAAAAATTAAAAAAAACCCGCCTGCTTAAAAAACTTAAAATAAAAACATATACAAAATAAAAACTGAAAAGAAAATAAAACAAGTCCAGTAGTCACAGAACATAGCGACTTTAACAGTCGGGACCCATTATTGAAAAGGTATATGATGAGCTAGGTTTTAGGTAGTCAATGGGTCCCGGACTGTTAAAGTCGCTATGTTCTGTGACTACTGGACTTATTTTATTTTCTTTTCAGTTTTTATTTTGTATATGTTTTTATTTTAAGTTTTTTAAGCAGGCGGGTTTTTTAAATTTTTTTATTTTTTTTTATTTTGCGCTTTTTAGTTAGCATTAGGTGCAAGGCGTTATTATATCAAATTTATTGTATTTTAATCGCAATGGCATTATTTCATTGAGGGGGTTATTAAGTTGAGGATTATTCAGTAAGTTGCGATAGGTAATCTAAGGTATGGACGACTACTAACTAACTTTAAACCGTTGTAGATCCCAAATAGTTAAACTAAATGAAAAATGGTTAAGGAAACCTAACCATGATTTAAAATACCTATTCGACGATACCCCACTCGATATAGTCAGTCAATTTTTCTTTATTACAATATGGCGGCTGGTGGTCGCCATTTTGAATTTTGATAATGTCATGTCTTCAGTGACACTCCCAGGATTAAGATGAATCGATTGACGTGCGAATCATCAAAATCGGTCCATCCGTTTGGCCTCTGGAGCGACACAAAGGAACAAACATACATACATACATACATACATAGACTGATAAACACATAACCCTTCTTTGCGTCGCGCAGTCGGGTAAAATAGGGTCAGATGCATAGATAGAAGTGAGTTAGGTTTATTAGTATAGAACTAATCTATACTAACACACCTGTAAGGTTTCCGATCCGTTAGGAAATATACTCCTTTATTTCTAATGCTGGGTTTAATACTTAATTTAAATACGAATCGTTTTTGTTACGGACTGACCTAGGTAGAGTATATAAAAGAAAAGACGCTAAAAAAACTTTACAAAAGTTAAAACAAAACTAAACTTTAAAAAGGTAAAAATAATAAGCCGAAAACAAATTTCATGTCTCTGAGTAGGTATGTGGTACCTTACGTTCCCGCGTCGAGGGCCGCGGGAATGTGTCACAGAAGTTGATGGTAACCTACCCGTGCTTATAGTAGGTACCTATCTAACGTTTCCGCGTTCCCCGACGCGGGAAAGTAAGGTACCACATACCTACTCAGAGACATGAAATTTGTTTTCGGCTTATTATTTTTACCTTTTTAAAGTTTAGTTTTGTTTTAACTTTGAAGATTTTTTGAGTCGGGGGTTTTTAAAATTTTTAATTTAATTTTTTTATTTCACCCTTTTTGTAAGGTCGACAAGCATATTGTTGTCACAGAAGTTAAGTCCTTTCATTTGATACCCCACTCGGGCATATTAGAACCAATCGGGTTTTATATCCAAGTTTGACCCTACATATACGTTGAACGGCTAAGCCGATTTTGATTAAACATGCATATTCTTGTCACAAAAGTTATGCTCTTTTATTTGATACCCCACTCGGGCATATTTGAAAACATTCGATTTTTATTGTCGAGCTTCAACCCACATATATTATGAACGGCTGAGCCGATTTTGATTAAACATAGCTAAGAACACTCGCGCAAGAGTCACCTATCAACCAAAAAAAACTAAATTGAAATCGGTCCATCCGTTCGTGAGCTACGATGCCACAGACAGATACACACACACACACACACACACACACAAACACAGACAGTCAGACACGTCAAACTTATAACACCCCTCTTTTTCCGTCGTGAACAACACAGAGCGTCATCTAACACCGTGGTTTTGAAGTTGGTGCAACTTTCGTGAGTCAAGCCTTCGCAAATTGTACATTGCAATCATCTCTGTTAAAGTGTCATAAAATTAATATTATCTATATCAAAGATCATACTACTTTGAATCTGTAAAATAATACAGCTGAAAGATAAACAAAAAGTGGTCCTACTCTCCTTAAAAAAAAGATGTTCTACTTTTTTCCCTGAATTTTTCTAAAATTCAAGGTTAGATGGACTAGCCAAGAAAAAAAAAACTAACAACCAAATCGAAAATTGGGAGGGTAATTATTAGTTAATTAGTAATGAAAACGCAACCAACACTGGCTTAATAAATCTGAGAAAGTCAAAACGTTTAAAAAATGGTAAAAAAAATAATAACAAAAACACATCGTTGTTTATACTCCGATCTACGGTTCGTATCTAAAACGATTCGTATTTAATTTAGTATAAGCACCGAGCATTAACCGTGATAAATGGCTTTATTACAGTTTTATTGGAAAATAGCCGTGTAAGGCTAGCATTATCTAGGGCTCAGATATCAGACGTATTAACAGGGGTATCAATAAACACGTCCTAAGGTCTTGTGTAGGTGGATAATAGTCGGATAAGGACAGAGGTTAGCATGTTTTTTTCGTCTCGAATCGATTATGGCCATTTGGAAAGTCTGTAGCCAATGTCAAAAATTTACCCGCGGTTACCCGCGTCACGATCCTGTGAGAATATCGGAATCAAAAGTTACTTCTCGATAATGTAGCTTTCTAATGGTGAAATAATTTTTGTCATCGGTCCAGTAGTTTTTAACCCCCGACGGAAAAAGAGGGGTGTTATAATTGAGTTTATTACAAATATACACACACACACACAGAAATACAAATCTTTCTTCTTTATAATATTAGTGTAGAAGTGTAGATTAGTGTAGATTTGCAAGTTATTTGCAGATACAAAAGCACCAGGGCCTGGGAACAGGGCCCAAATGTCCCCCTTCTAATTTGATAGTGACTGGGCCCACGATAGTACCTAATAGAAACAAAATGCAATTGAAACTGAAGACGATCTAAACAAAAATAAGGGTTCCGTTTTTTGCTATTTAGCTACGGAACCCCAAAAACCTGACGAATTGAGAACCTCCTCATTTTTTTGAAGTCGGTTAAAAATAAAAAATACCTACCTATGTGAAAGTACCAGGAAACCATAAAGAACGTAAAGCTTTAATAGACTCAGATAATCAGAACAGTCAGCGTCGAGGCGTACAAACTATTAGGTATTAGGTAAACTGTGTCAGATCGCACGCTGAAGAGTCCTGGTGGAAGCGCGGAGGCGGCATGCCACGTGCATGTGTCACAGAATAGGCAATAGTTACTACACAATTCGCTCTCCTCGCTCCCACTCCTTAGTAAGCATGATTCCTTAGTAGGTGCAGATAGAATTACTTCTATGTTTTAGGGTTCTGTACTCAAAAGGGTAAAACGGGACACACTTACTGATGATGATGATGTTCCTTGCAAGGTTTCCGTTGACGGCGAATAGATGCCACTGTCTGTCTGTCTGTCACCATGATGGCTAGACAGTTGACAGAGGATTGTATTTCTGTTGCCGCTATAACAGTAATTAGGCGTAGAACGCACTGCGATTAAACGCCTGCGTTTTCCCGTCGCGTAGGTCTGAAACCGCAAATAAATGCAATACATAATGTAGCTTTCTATACAAGCCCACGCATTGGCGTTCTTTTCTGGGACTGATTTTGCGTGTTGATACTCGGTTCTGCGTTTTCAGTCAACCGCTTGCGTTTGATCGCCATACTCAAAACCAATTAAAGATAATTTAAGTGAGGCTCCCGTAGAACACTCCTGTATAGGAAAATGGTACTAATAAACTGTCTTCCATTGGCAACAGCATCAAAATGGGCGCAGCATCGGACGGGTGGAGCGGTGCATGGCGCGCCAAGATCGCCGCCTGCCGCGAGTCCAGGAAGCTGGTGCTGATCATTGTGGCCATAGCGCTGCTTCTGGACAATATGCTGCTCACTACTGTCGGTGAGTTACATCTTCTTATAGTTCCTGGTACATAGATTATTTCAAAAGCCAGTAGGTTCGTTTTCGTCCGAAAAATGTTTCGTGCGATACCGTACGAAGACGTACGAACAATCTCATTCTTCCATGCGCAGACTGCATACTAATTAGTCGTACGTATACTGATTCGTATGCAATCTGCGCGCTTCCATAGTACTTACTTGGACGGATCAGGATGCGGATGCGATTATTCGAACGTTAGCGCACGAACGACTTCGTACGAAAACGTGTCTAAAGTGAGGCCGGCCTTCTTCTTGACAAAATGCTGCGCACCACAGTCAGTGAGCTAAACCTCCCTAAAGTTCGTGATGGCTTGGTACTTATACCATGCCTTGAGTCCAATGGATTCACAGCCCCGGACCCGATAACCGACGATGGAAATGCCTGTTAGTGTCATGTATGAGCGAGACAGAGATCAGACCGAAGCTCTCTGCATAATTTCCTCGGGTGCTGGTCATTGTGGCTATAGCAGTGCTTCTGGACAATATGCCGCCCGGCCGCCCACTACTGTGTCGGTGAGTTAAACTTGCTTATAGTTCCTGAGTACCTGGTACATGGGAGTCGCGAATCCACGAGTGGTATTTTTGACCCGCCAGAAAACTCATTCGGCTGCGGAAAACGCGGAATGGGTGCGCGGTGTCGCTCACGCACATGCACAAAGAGCGAGAGCAAGCATGCGTAGCTCGAACTTTCGTAAAGGAATTTAACTCCAGCAGTTCAATAGCAGGCTAGTAATATTACTTCATGAAGTTCTTGACAATATGCTGCTCGTAAACATTATTTCTTAGTGTTAATCCACACTTAGGAATACTGCTTTTTGAAAAAATGCTTTCAAAAACTTTAGTACCCGGCGGGATTCGAACCCGCGACTATTGGTAATCAGAACCAACGCGTTGAACCGCTTCGCCACGGGTAGCCCCCGGGTAGTAATATGCTGCTCCCCAATGTCAGTGAGTTAAACCTCCTTAAAATTCATGATCGCTTGGTACATCAACTAGCATAACCCAGATTCTGGAACTTGTCTAGAACGAGGGTCGGCAGGTTTGAATCTTCCTTGGACATTGTTTTTTGAAATCATACATATAATTTTTAAAACTCTAAATTTTATTTTAGGGTTCCTTATGCAAGTGGCCGACAGATAAGTTAAAAAAATTTGACGTAGAAAGGGAAAGTTCGCGCAGTAGGTAAATTATACATGCGGCTCCTATGAAAAATCAACTTTTGCGCATCCGCCATTTCTTTCAACTTATCTGCCGGCCACTGTATTTACAGGACAAATCTTTCTTTGGTCGCGGTAAGAAGACCGTTCAAAATGGACCAGCTATGTTCCACAGATATCATATTCGGCACTTCAAACAATTTGTTACACGAACTTATTTCAATCGCAAGTTATGAAATATGGATTATTCAATGGTACATAAATTAAATTTATGGTACCTCTAACCCCCAGGTAAAATCCCTAAGGAAAAACGCCGATCTTCTTTCGAATCAATTCTAGGTAACAATATAGGTACCTACCCTATGTAACCCTTTACATAATATACCCTACAGTACTTACTTATAGAAATTAAACTCATTTTCGATGTTTAATCGCGTGGTGTTTATTACTTCTATCATTGTTTCAATGCTCAACGTTTCGAGACCTTTACAGCTACTTTTTTCTTCAGGTTTAATTGCAATCCAACATCGAAACCAGAAGATAAAATCTAGTACCCATTTAATGTTACAATACCAACCGATATTACTCACATGCATTATGTATTGTATTGTTCGTTTGTTTGACGGTGGAAATCGAATCCGTAACCTTCTGTCGTCAAAACAAGATAAAGACAAGAGCAAGACGGGGCACAGCTAGATATTTATTTACAAATGTGTTTGTGACTGTGTTTGTTGCTCTTCAAGCAAAAACTATTGAACCGATTGCGATGAAACTCAGTATGCATGTAGCTGGAAATCTACATAAAAAACATAGTCTACTTTTAATCCCGATATTTCCAAAGGATTAGAAGTTAAGCGGGTGAAACAGCGGGGCACAGCTAGATATTTACAAATCAGTTTGCGACTATGTTTCTCGCTCCTTCGCAAAATCTACTGAACCGATTACAATGAAACTCAGTATGCAGGTAGCTGGAAGTACATTAAAACATAGTTAACTTTCTACCGACGACCTCGGTGGCGCGTCGTGCGAAAGCGCGACTGCAATGCAGGAGGTTGCGGGTTCGATTCCCGCCGGGTGCAAGTATTTATGCTTAAAAAATAAATATTTGTGTCTGGTCTGGGTGTCCCTCTATGTATAATATGTATGTATTTACAAAAGAAAAATAAATATAAGTATTATATCCGTTGTCTAGTCACCGTAACACAAGCTTAGTCGCTTACCACGGGGCTAGATGGCGCTGTGTGTTGTTCGGAGAATTTATTTATAATTTATTTATTTATCCCGATATTCCAACGGGATCGGGACTTATGCGGGTGAAACCAGAGGACTCTGATAGTATAACAAACACTGAAAATACCTTAGAGGTACCTACTACAGTGATACCTCATGAATTGCAAATCTTAAATGGATTGGTCAGGTTTTCTTTTATCAGGGCAGGGGAATGAATTACATCGAATGGATGGTGTGTGCTAGGTGTAAGGCGGTTACAGAAGCTGGTATTGTCTTTGTTAAATAACTAAATAAATATTGCACGACGTTACACCGAACGCAATCTAGCCCCAAACTAAGCACTAGGCTTGTACTATGGGTATACTAGACAACAGATATAGGTACTACACATTATACCTTTTTTTTAAATACATACATGTCATACAAAGAAAACAACCAGACCAGAAACGAATATTTCTTTTAAGCATAAAATACTTGCAACCGGCGAGAATCGAATCCGCAACCTATCTGTGGCGTGATAATTGAGGGTTCGATTCCTGCTGTGAAATAAAATTGGTTTCCAACTTCGATCATAAATAAAATATAGATGCACGGTTGCCGCTCTAGAAATGGAGCCGTCAAAACAAGGCATACTTCAGCCGATATGCCTTGTTTCGCTGTCAGTCGTGTCAGTCGTGCATAAGTGTTTTACAACCTTATTGCCCAGTGATTAAGGTTTACATTAAACTGTACTATGTCCGTATAAGTAAGCGTTGAAGTAGTGCCAATTTTTGATTTCGATTTTGTATGGAACCGTGTATCTATATTTTATTTATGATCGAAGGTTTCCAAGAAGGTATTAGGTAGGTACGTTTTGGCGAAAAAAGTTCTCGAAAAAAAAAAAACGAAGTTATCCTGGAATAGTGGCTAGGTATTTTAGAGTAAAGATAAAATAATCAAGACTTATTATTTACTTTTGTTTAACTGTTTTTCGGGGTAGGTATATGTCCTACTATCATATCATATAATATCATCATACTTCATATCATACTAATATTATAAATGTGAAGCTACTTTTCATCCCGCAATTCCCGCGGGATCGGGACTTACGCGGGTGAAACCGCGGGGCGCAGCTAGTAAAGCATAACACCTACTATGATATACGGGCGCGAGTGAAACCGCGTAGTGTAGCTAGTTCAAATCAAATAAATCTAGAACTTGTGAGTCTCAAAACTCTATGATTCAATTTCCACTGCATAATACATCCTATTTGCACTTGACTAGAGTATACTAACTCAATCAACTAAATAATTGTGAGCGGGCGCCTAACTTCTACTCATTGATGTTCCTGGGCGCTACGAAATATAGCGCGAAATGTGATTTGGTTGTAGTGATGTTGGCATATCGATATATTATATCGATACAATTACCAATAAATAAGTTGAAATGCAGTATCACTAAGAAATAATGTTTAACTCTGTCTTATTATGTATTACTAGCTGACCCGGCCAACGTTTTGCCTTATAAATTATAGATAGTAGCCGATTCTCAGACCTACTGAATACGTATACAAAATTTCATAAAAATCGGTCAAGCCGTTTCGGAGGAGTACGGTAACTAACACTGTGACATGGAAATTTTATATATTAGATTTTTATCCATTGTATGTATGTAATGGGCAAGTTATTGTTAGGTACATAAATGACCTACAATAACATTTTTGTGTACCTACATAACTTAGCAATAAATGTTTTAATTTCTTGATCTCTTTCTTGTTTTATGAAGAAAAGCTTTCCAAAAACCTCTTTTCGTGCCTCAGTCGCAAGCGCGGAGAGATGCAGTCCATAATTTCATCATGCCTGTGTTGTGTGTGGCGCAATTGACTAGCACAGTATACGGAATGTAAGGGCTGTAGGTTTAAGACCTTTCCAGTCATCCAAGTGTAGGAAACACTATAAAAATAAATTTGTTGTGTTTCCTATTTATCCGTTGTACAAATAAAGATATCTATTCATCTACCCATAGTAATGCGTCTTGGTGGACCACAGCTCTAGAAGGTTTCTTATAAATTCATCTAAGTCAGTGGGTCCTGCCAGTGATCAGTTACAAATCAGCCAAAAAGACCGCCAAAGTACCGAAAAATTACGGTTTTTATTAGTATTTTAAAGTAAAGGAAGAAAAAAACTTTTGCAAAGTAAGTTGATAGGTACTTAAAACCACAGCGAGTGAATTTCAGAGTAACAATCCAGAGCGTTTTATTGCAGATTACAGTGAAAATGTAGGGAATTAAACGTTATTTACAAGAGAAGTTTTATTACTAGGGATGGGAAAAGATCTAGATGTCGATAAAATGTCGAATGCCACTTAGGGAATTGATTGATATAAAATAAGTAGGTACCTATTTTCTTTTTGTTCGGTTTTCGCTGTGCTGGTTCGGTTTTTAGCAATAACGACCTCGAAACGTCGGGCGTTGAAAAGTGCTTATTAATTGACCGAGTGAGCGTAGGGAACCGATTGTACCACTGTTCTCTCAAAATTATTATAGTTATAAGTTTTGCGAAACCACGAACCTCGACAAGGTGTTTCCTGAAAATCAGCGATGAGGCAATCATTTTTATGCTCCAGCAAAATGCTTAGGACGAACCTTTTTTGGGCGCATTATACATTTAATAAATAAGTTTTATGATTTAAGTATTGTTTTGTATATTTTTTTTCTTTGTTTTTTTGTATAGTGTGGAGTGATTATGTTCTCAAAATAAACTTTTATTCATTCATTCATTTTTCTCGGACGGTTAACTTTAACATTTATTTGAAACATCAGTTTTGAAAACAATGCTTAAAGTTGAGGATATTTACTGGTTTTAATTTAAATTTTCTGTAATAGTTTTTTCACAACACACATGACGTATGTTGTGTAAACACGATTACCGAAAAAAAATTTGACAGAATAAATTCACAAACTTCCCTCTTAATTTTACAAATAAATAGAATTAGTCAGTCAATATAATACTTATACTAATAAATCTTTCTAGATGAACTGATCTTAGTTCAACGCAGGGCTTCTTTGATTTGAAATTCAAAATCAATGTTTTATTATCGTGTAATTTAAGTAGGTACCAATTAATTGATTTTACGTTCTAAAATTTTACGTACTAGCATCTTACGTCCTTCATTAACACATCTGAAATTCGCTAGCGCTATCCCTGTCACGCTTGGGGTTATATGGGCCCTTAGAATATTCACTTTTGTCAAACATTGTTTTAAGTTGTATCGATTATTATTTCTTATTTTTTTGTTTATAGCTCAAGGCTTATTTGTCTAGATTTTTTAAATATTTCTTATGTTTTATTGCTCACTAGAAATATTTTTACAAGGAGAAATACATCATCAAAAATCCTCCCATGACAGGATTCGAACCTGTGCCCCTCGCTTGGGAGGATGGTTGATGATGTATTTCTCCTTGTAACACTATTTCTAGATTTTTATTTAAGGAAAAATATGCATTTAAAAATTTTCACTTGCGGCGACTTTTATCGATAAGTTAAACTTTCATGCATGTCCCATCCCTACAGTCGGCTCCTTTGATGAGGCGGCTAAGTGAATTCTACTTTGATCTCGCCGCGCCGTGCGACGGGGAAATTGCTCCCGCTTCCTAACCGACTTCAACTAAAACGTGTAATGCCTTTCAAATTCACTTGCCTGTAATTTTCCAACACTTTGAGGTGCTTGAGGTTTCTTGACCTATTTTTATTCTCGGAGGTCAAGGAAGGGACGGTATTTGCCTTTTGGGGTAAGATTATGTGTTTGTCTGTTGAAACGGTTGAACCGATTTAAAAAAAAAATGCATTGTATTTAGTTTGTAGTATAGATAGAGAGCTGAAATTTGAATAATAGTGTCTTCTTTATATTAAGTAGGTATCGGAACTTACGCAGGTGAAACGGCGGGGCGCAGCCAGTACTTCATAATCCCTTATCTTTCCACACGGTTGAGTGAACTCATGTGGGTCCGACACACGCTCTGTGGACACAATTAGACTAACCTATTAACAACTTATGATCGCCTGGTACATTGGGTCGATCGATATTGTGCGATGTAAATAGCGAGCACAGCGCCATTCTAGCGCAGGTATAAGGACCTAGCCTTGTTATATGCGAGCTGGTATAACTAATTTTTAGGGTTCCGTACCAAAAAGATGAAAACTTTTACTAAGACTCCACTGACTGATCCGACAACACCAATGAGGGAAATGACAATGCCTGTCTCTGTCATTTTGAATCGCGCTGAGCGAGACAGAGTTACGATCTTCGGTATCGGACCGAAGCTCTCTGCTAATGCCCACAGCTAAAGGTACTAGGCTAGTTATATGGGAGCTGAAAATTAGAAATCTAATTTTTAAGGTTCAGTACCCAAGGGGTAGAGACTTCAGCGCCATCTAGTGCAGGGAGGGATAGCGAACTGGGCTAGTTTTTAGGGTTCCGTACCCAAAGGGTAAAAACGGGACCCTATTACTGAGACTTCGCTGTCAGTCTGTCCGTCTGTCCGTCTGTCCGTCTGTCCGTCTGTCCGTCTGTCCGTCTGTCCGTCTGTCCGTCTGTCCGTCTGTCCGTCTGTCCGTCTGTCCGTCTGTCCGTCTGTCCGTCTGTCCGTCTGTCCGTCTGTCCGTCTGTCCGTCTGTCCGTCTGTCCGTCTGTCCGTCTGTCCGTCTGTCCGTCTGTCCGTCTGTCCGTCTGTCCGTCTGTCCGTCTGTCCGTCTGTCCGTCTGTCCGTCTGTCCGTCTGTCCGTCTGTCCGTCTGTCCGTCTGTCCGTCTGTCCGTCTGTCCGTCTGTCCGTCTGTCCGTCTGTCCGTCTGTCCGTCTGTCCGTCTGTCCGTCTGTCCGTCTGTCCGTCCGTCTGTCACCAGGCTGTATCTCATCAACCGTAATAGCTAGACGGTTGAAATTTTCACAGAAGATGTGTTTCGGTAACCGCTACCACAACAAATACTAAAAACAAAATAAAACAAATATTTAAGAGGGGCTCCCATACAACAAACGTGTTTCAAAAATAACAAGGAGTTTGGTACAATGTGAGGTTGCTTCTGATTGGTCAGGACAAATCGAGTTGGTCATGGAATTCAAAATGGCTGCCCTATCTGTCAAATATACCAGTCTGCCTTCACTTACCAAAGAGTTTCTTATAAGTTTCAGATTTTCTTTGTGCCAAGGTTTTTTGCCAAAGCACACAGACTTGTTAGTATAAATAAACTATACATACAATTCTAAGCATACAATAGAAATGATAATATTATAAAAAACACCTGGAACCAGAATTTTATATTTATAGTCAGCATAAATACTAGTAGCGGGTTCGATTCCAATAGGAAGGTATCGAACCCGCTACCTTCTGCGTCGCAGCCGGGGGTTTGCACATCGTGCCACGAAGACCGCCTTATACTAAATAACAAAGAGCACACAAACCACAATGTCGCAGACACAATAGAATACTTTGTAATTTATGTTACATTTTGGAGTTCGCTTCAAACCACAGACTTTGTTACTTCAAATTGAGTTTGCAACCAGATTTTCTCATTCATACATAATGTCATTGTCTAGTTTTAATATTTATTATTTAGATATCCTTAGATTTATAACCGCCTGGTATCTAGCTACGAAGGGAGCATCTATCGATGCTACCATTTCTCCCTTCGTGCACGAGCCCGACTCACACTTAGCCGGTTTTCACGATAGACGTAACAATATTGTCAGCGCTGCAGCGGCTTTTTACATACTTTCAGTAAAATTATTTGTGAAATTCGTTTATAGTCTAGTTAGCTATCTGGCTACATTTTTCCTTTTTGTCCCCGGACTCTCGAGATGCCATTTGTCGAGCTGCTGTATTCGACTCTATGTAGTTGTACAAATAGACATCTTCAAGTCTCATGATTGCCTGGTAACCCCCCACTAAATGACTACATCGTTTGTCCCCAGTGCCGATAATCCCGGAGTTCCTGTACGACATCCGTCACCCGGACGCGCCGCTCTCGATGTCGCTCGATGAACTTACGACCACTACGCCCCCGCCGACGCCCTACTGCCCCTGTCTCGAACGGAACAATACCTTGGTCTTGGAGAATGTCACCCACAGTGAGTATGGGAGGCTTTAGAAGTTTGGGAGATGACCGAGGTATAACAACCCTCTTTTTCCGTCGGGGGTTAATAAAAGGAGGGTTATGATTGGGGCTGCGATATTTGTCAGGTAGTTACTTGACTTCACCTCGGACTTGATGAGAAGTGCCTAAAGTAGTAAAGTGTACGATGCGATGTAGAGTGCTAAGAAAACACCTATTAGGGTGGTTATTGTCGAAAGGAGGGACACATACAGCGGTGCCTTTCTGCATCGCTGTGCTTCGGTAAAACAGAGCTGTCGCCAAACATGTTTGCCTAGTACACCTCCTTGCTGAAGCCCATTGAGGGTTTGACGTGGTGATAACTACAATACTTACTTGTGAAATACTTGTGAATTTTTTCTCATGTTTTTTGTTGTACTATACCCTATACCTACTGTAACTGCTACTATTCCCTCTAGACTTGAACAAAGTTGTAATATTATAATGCTAAACACTCAGAAATACAAACGTATCTCTACTGCTGGTATTGAAGCACAGCGTTGAAGCAAGCCGTGCGATCAATGGCCGTGAGTGAGTAAGTGATGATTCGCGGCATATAGAAATATGTGCTTTAACGTTGCCATGTTGTATGGTATATTTGGATGCCTCTTCCTTCCCTCCACAGTCAACATAACAGCGGAGAAAGAGCTGCGTCACCAGGAGCTCATACACGAGACGGTGGCTGTCGGAGTGATGTTCGCGAGCAAGGCGCTCGTTCAACTGCTGGCTAACCCGTTCGTCGGACCTCTTACGCATAAGTAAGCTTTTCAGCGATAAGTTATTAGAACAAAAATGGAAACTTGTAATACAACTTTTGTCTCTTTCTAGGATCGGCTACAGCGTGCCAATGTTCACCGGCTTCATTCTGATGTTCTTGTCGACTCTGAGTGAGTACCTCTGAGTCTTGCTTGGCTCGCAACGTTGTACCAACGTCGTGTAATGTCGTCTGTCTGTTGCAGTTTTCGCGTTCGGGCGGTCGTACGCCGTGCTGTTCATAGCGCGCGCTCTGCAAGGCATCGGGTCATCCTGCTCCTCCGTCTCCGGCATGGGCATGCTAGCGGAGCGGTACCCCGATGACAAGGTCATACAATCATTCACATAGTGTAGTTGAAGAATCTTATGGTTGACTACTGTCACACTTGGAATGCTTAAATATCGGTGGGGATTGATCCTAGGCTATGAACTGGTTTCTCGGCAGAAATCATAGATCCCTTTTAGGGATCGAAATAGTTGCAAAATTCCAAATGAAGGAACCCTAAGGCCTCCGGCACTTTGAATATATTTTCGACCGAAATCATTCGTGCGCTAACGTACAAAGATGTACGAACAATCCCTTCTATCCTAGTAGGTACTATGGAAGCGCGCAGACTGCTATATGAATCAGTATTCGTCTATTCGTATGCAATCTGTGCAGTTTCACAGTATTTGGAAGGAAGGATTTGTTCGTACGTCTTCGTACGTTAGCGCACGAATTATTTCGGAAGAAAACGTATCCAAAATGCGGCCGTCCTTACGGACGCGAGCTCCGAAAAAAATCAAATGTACCAGGCGATAATAAATAACGCAGAGTTGTCTAAACCTACAGGAACGAGGCAATGCTATGGGGATAGCTCTGGGCGGGTTGGCGCTGGGCGTGCTAATAGGACCACCGTTCGGAGGCCTCATGTACGAGTTTGTTGGCAAAACTGCACCATTTCTGATGCTGTCGGCTCTGGCTTTGGGTGATGGATGTAAGTACACTGATGTTACTTGAACCTGATGTTTGTTTACCTGTGACTGTGAACTTATTTGTAAAAGAAACCGCGCGCCTTTAAGCTGCTCCTTTGAGTGTATGATCACCTGGTACCTCAAAGACCTCAATGTCCTTTGAGAAATGTGTTATTTTAAATATTTTGGGCGTTTGACCACTATTATTAAAGTGATGTGACGTGTAGTCTTAGATATAGCACGCTCATTTGACTACTTTTCGGAACTTTCCGGCACACGGAAGATTCCGCTGGTGGCCGTATGAAAAGTCGCGGTCGAAGCTTCCCATCAACAGACATTTTGTTTAACTAATGAAATTAATGCTATGGAAAAAAAATGTATGGTTGTGTCTGCTACTCATGGGAACACCCATTAGTGGACGGCCACATCCAAAAAGACACACTACATCTGAAAGTTTGGTACTTTAGTCCGGCAATAGGACGTAGGGCTACTACAACCACAAACAAACTACTATAATAAACTGTGTTAATATGCCGTTCTTCTTTCCCTCTGCTACCCACAGCTATAATGATCCTTTAGCCAGAAGTTAGTGAGGCAAGGGATTGATCCGTTTTCTGGTTAACTCTTCAAGTTAAGGATCACCTGGTACTTGAGTGTAACTGCGGGACTGCCGAATAGAGCAGAAGGTGGTTTGTGCCCACCTCTTCTAAGTTATAAACGCCTGGTACTTTACTCCAGGAGTAGGATGTTATTCTGCTGTTTCTTTCCCAGTGCTGCAGCTGATGATACTCCAACCAGGAGTAGTGAGGCAGGAGTCGGAGCCACCTTCTCTCAAAGACCTGGTCATGGATCCTTACATCATCGTCGCTGCTGGTAACATAATATTTCATTCATTACCTACTAAAACTACTCAAATTGTTCGACCATGCAATAACGACTGGACCGATTGTGAAAACTTACTGATATAGAAATAGAGGCTACTTTTGATCCCAATTTTGCGTTGATCTTCAATAAAACTTCCATCTTACGCGTGTCGAAATGCTTACGGTAGTTCCGTAAGCATTTCGACGGTTCTACAAATAAAGTACGTAAAATAATTCTGTAATTTTATTTAAATAGGTACTTACCTGAAAATATTGCTGTTCACGCAGTAAAGTTGTTTCCAGTTAGTTCTCTTTGTGTTTGCCAATTTGGAGCCTATTCCAGCGGCTATCAACTACTAGGTAACCTGTGACATATCTTGTATGTCCCCAGGAGCAATAACGTTCGCGAACGTCGGCATAGCGATGCTGGAACCAAGCCTGCCGCTGTGGATGGCGGACACCATGGAGGCGCATCGCTGGCAGCAAGGCGTCGCCTTCTTACCGGCCAGCATCTGTTACTTGATCGGTGAGTACAACGAACACCTTCATCGTTATACGACCCTGGTACATATAGACAGAGTAGACGCATATGAGATCCGGTGAGGTTCATACAACCGACAACATGGACTCTATCTGATTGAGTGGCGCTGAGCGAGATATAAGATGCTTCCGATCGTCGATCGGACCGAGAGGCTTTGAACTAAAACCTTTACAACTTACAATCATACGGGAATTATAATTATGATATTTTATGACACTTTTTAACGAGGGGAATCACTAAGTAATTGATTGTATTAGGGGTTACTTTTCGGAACTCCTTAACTAAAGAATAATAGGTACCTATTTAGTTTTTAGTCCAGTCCCGACACCTAAGGGGAATCACACCCACTCCCTTCATAGATCAGCATAGGGTTTTTTGGATGTCCCGAACACTTTTAATTTCTCTAAAATTCATAACCAAACCCAAATTTAACATGAGCTGTAGGTAATTACTAATTACGGAGGAGGGTTTTTGATGTCAAGAAAGACAGGCTCAGGCTTGACTGACTTCATTATAGAAGTCAAATAAGAGATATACTAGGAGCTCAAAAAGAGCTAACAGTGGCCATTCTGTATTTTCCAGGAACAAACCTGTTCGGTCCGCTCGGACATAAGATGGGTCGGTGGCTGGCGGCGTGCTCAGGACTCGTCATCATCGGAATATGCCTCATTATGGTAAAGTTGTAGCATCCGCTTTTATTACAGTAGAAAGGACTGAGACAGACGGATTTTCCTATTTATTAACCCAATACGATTGTTTAAGCGTTTTAGATGAGCGTAGCTTTTCTTTGATACACCGCCGTAGTTCAATGATGATCTCTCACCTAGAAGGAAGAAAGACAGTAATGGAACAAACTCCGACCCGTCCGTTGTGGCTGCACCGGCCTACGTACCGAAAGACGGACTAGTCCGGCGGATAGACTTGACGTTATCGCTTGAGAATTACCAGGATATCATAAATCATCATAACATAACATTTAGCTGTTAGGCTGATACTAAATACAGAAAAGAGTAAGATATTAAGTAGTAGGTATGTAATGAATTTGCCCACATTTGATTCATGTTTCACATTTTCTACGCGTTCCCGCCAAAACTCAACCAAGTTTGATTTGAACAGTTTAATCGCGCTGCATGGCGCAAATAATGTGGTTCCCTATTTTTGTACTAGATGTCGCTACTGTAAAATGACCTTCAAGTTCTATAAAAAACCGTTAGATGTCGCTGTTTTCAATTTGTCAGTACTTAGTTTCTATCTTTGTACTAGATGGCGCTGTTTTCAATTTGTGACATTCAAGTTCTAACGACAACCGTTAGATGGCGCTGTTTTTAATTTGTTATTACTTAGTTCCTATGTATATACTAGATGGCGCTGTTGTAAACTTGTTATCATTTTGGTACCGGATGTCGCTACAAGTTCCTTTATTTTTCAAAATTCATCATTTTCGGCAGGATTCAAACCCACAACCTTCAAAATCCCAGCCCGGCGCTCTACCAACTGAACCACGCGAGCTGTGATAATTTTCGAAGTACCAGGCTATCATGTCCTCTAACGAGTCGTTTCCCCACACAGATCCCAATGGCGCGGAAGCTGGAACATCTGATCATCCCGAACGCGGGTCTCGGCTTCGCCATCGGAATGGTGGACTCGTCCATGATGCCGGAGCTTGGTTTCCTGGTGGACATCCGTCACGCAGCTGTCTATGGATCGGTCTATGCCATCGGGGATACGGCCTTCTGTCTCGGTTATGCTGTTGGTAAGTAAGTCGAATAATAGGTATTTCTTACATATTTTATTCGCTTGGTAAGTACTTTGTTTGGCCAGCGCTGCGAGTCAGGGACCATTTACCCTAACAATTTTCGGGACATGGGAAATTTTACCCCATGATTCCGTTGGTACCATAGTAATCCTGGGGATACCAGAGTGGTACTAATAGGAGTTTCGGAGTCTACGAAAAAGCGTTTATAGTTTCGTGATGTCCGTCTGTCTGCTGCTCATGCAAAGCTTTAACTTTTCTTATGTAAGTAGGTATCTATACAAAGATAACGCCGACATATACATATTTTTTTAGACTAAGTAGGTATAACACGTAAAATGGGTGCTTTTTTTTCGTTCAACCCCATCGCATGGAATATCGTTAGATGGCAAAAATACCATGGGTTTTGAAAAACTTTTTTTTATTTATGGTACATACAGTTACGTTAATCAAAATATTCGTCTTTTAAAGTGCTATTTGAAGATTTCCAAGAAAAACTATTTCACAGCTAATTAGTACTTTTTAATAAGTAGCTCGTAAAAATCGAAAGAAGAGGGTAACTAGCTATTAGTACGGTTTATGAGATACAGCCTGGTGACAGACGGACAGGCAGCGGAGTCTCAGCAATAAGGTCCCGTTTTTATCCTTTACGTACGGAACCCTACAAACTAAAATTTCTCACAATACCCTCAGGTCCAGCGTTCTCTGGCGCGTTGATGAACAGCATCGGCTTCGAATGGATGCTGGTCATCATCGCCATCTTGAACTTCGCGTACGCACCCCTGTTGCTACTGCTTAGATCACCACCGGCACGTGACGAGAAGCAGGTAAGACATAGAAAATCATCTTCTTTTTTTAAAGTCGGTTAAAAATAACGGATTTTGCTGTTAGAAAAGTACCAGGCGATCATAAAGAACTTAGAGGTCATCAAGAATATTTATTGTTGAAGTGATATAGGTACAAACAGCCCTACGCTCTTTGGTTACAATTACTAACCCACTGCAGGCAATACAATATTTCCAGTGACTATACAGGGTGTTTAGTGAGTGCCTGATTGTTTAAAATACGATTAGTTAGGTACATACTTGGTAGGTAATAATGTTCCAATAGATTGCCTCTGGTCACAGTCACAGCTCTGGTACTTCCTTGCAGTAGCACTAGTCTAGTCCCAGTCTAGTAGTAAAAAAAAACCGGTCAAGTGTGAGTCGAACTCGCGTCGCGTACGAAGGTTTCCGTACCACTATCACAGTTATTATTGGGTACGGTACCCTCAAATAAACACTGGACCGGCAACCAATCCGTGAACGCAACGCGAACGTTAAAATTAATTTTACCACTGGCGCCAGTCTCAATTCATCACTAGATGGTAAAAAGTGCTAGTGGTAAAAATACATCGCGGTATCGTAGCGTTTTTATGTCAAAATCATGTTTGTTGAATGGTCCTTAAATGTTTTTTTTCATCTATTTGTTGTTATAGCGGCTAAAGAAATATATCTACTGTGAAAATTTCAACTGTCTAGCTATCACAGTTTATGAGATACAGACTAGCGAAAGACGGACAACAGCGAAGTCTCAGTAAAAATGTTCCGTTTTTCCCTTTGGGTACGGAACCCTAAAAAGAATTTTATGTCGAGTATTCTTTGCGCAAGGAGTTTGTATAAAGTTTTTTTTTGCGTAAGGAGGTTGTATAAGCATTGAGATGGACGAGACAAGTAAATTGTGTTCTAAATTCAAAATTCAAACAGCGTGAGTAAAAGGCCTTTTTATTCACTGTTTTGCGTGAATAAAATAAGCTTTTAAGAGTGTAAATGGTATAAACAACTTTTTACGAGATTTGGAAGCAAGGAGGAAAGTCCATTCCCAATCGGTTTTTCTCTGTTCATCTGTGGCAGCTTTAATAGTATATTTATATTATACAACTAGTGAATAAAAGACGGATTTAGTGCGAGGGCCGTAGATGAATCACGAGCAAGTGAAGGATTCTAACGACTGAATCACGACCGTAGGGAGTGATTCATGATTATTGAATCACGAGCGTAGCGAGTGATTCAAGTGTTAGAATCCTGAGCGACGCCAGTGGTTCATGGCCCTCAATGTAAATCCGTACTTTATTCAAGAGTTGCATACTATACTTTATACCATGACTACGAGAAAAAAAAACCGGTCAAGTGTGAGTCGGACTCGCGTCGCGTAAAAAGGTTTCCGTACCACTATCACAATCGGGTACAGAACCCTGAAATGAACACTGGACCGGCAATCAATCCGTGAACGCAACGCAAACGTTAAAATTTATTTTACCACTAGCGCCATTCTCAACTCATCACTAGATGGTAAAAAGTGCTGGTGGTAAAAATACATCGCGGTATCGTTGCGTTTTTATGTCAAAATCACGTTTGTGGAATGGTGCTTAAATGTTTTTTTTATCTATTTGTTGTTATAGCGGCTAAAGAAATACATCTACTGTGAAAATTTCAACTGTCTAGCTATCACAGCTTATGAGATATAGCCTGGTGACAGACGGACAGACAGACGGCAAAGTATCAGTAAAAGTGTTCCGTACGGAACCCTAAAAAGAATTTGTATGTCGAGTATTCTTAGCGCAAGGAGTTTGTATCAAGTTTTTTTTCACGCAAGGAGGTTGTATATGCATTTAGTTAGATGGACGACGAGTAAATTGTGTTCTAAATTCAAAAACCAAACAGTGTAAGTAAAAGTGCTTTTTATTCACTGTTTTGCGTGAATAAAATAAGCTTTTAAGAGTGGGAATGGTATAAAGACTACTTTTTATCCCGATATTCCCGCGGGATCGGGACTTACGCGGTTGAAACTGCGAGATGCGGACAGACAAGTACCAGGCGATCATAAACAACCAAGATTTCCTGTTCAATAACTCCCCAGTTGATTTATCTAAGACTTCGGCTTCTTGTTTCAGAACCTGATAATAAACGACAAGCCATCTGTAAGGTACGTGAGCTACCAAAACGAGGAAGAAGAATAAATTCCCGCCAAAACGACCGCCATCTTGAAAGCCGCCATTTGCTTTTAAATATCTTTAACTTGGGAGTGATTCGCTTAGTAAGTGCTATTTTGTGCCATTTTATATAAAAATAATTAAGCAAAAAATGTATATTTATTCGAAATATATATAAATTAGTGTGTGTGACCAATATTATATACATGTATACTGTAGAATTCTCTGAAAGATCTGCATATCTTCTTGTATCCTGTCTATCTACGTCTTACCTCTTTTCCAGACCAATTTTCCAACTTATATATACATAATATATAATCACAATGACATATATTTTGTATGCTATACATATTATAGCTTAGAGATACCGTAGTCAGGGTGTTAAGTAAAATCAACCATAACATATTAATAATATATATAAATGCGGATTTGAGATTACGTTACATTTGTAAAAGGTATATACGTATAATTTATAAATTGTACTTTACTAATTTATATATAAGTTATGTATTTTCGCATAAGTGACTTAGACAATATAATTTTTAAACAAAATATTAATATTAGGACAATAATTTTGAATTTATTTCAAAAAACCATTTAAATATAAAATGGACAATAAAAATTCTTTTGAATAAAATCACATTGTTGATAGCACTTTTTATTAAGGACCAAAGTAGATTTTAATTTTTTTACGCTTATATTTTATATATTGTAAATAAATAATATATTTAGACGATTTTAATAATAATTCGATTTTATTATGAATTAAAATAATATGTCATAAATATAACCACTATATGGTTACCAAACTTTCATGACATGCTTATATCTAATAATACCTATATATAATCAAAATCATTCTTGTCTTAAAATAAGAGTAGGGCATCTTTCTTCATGGTTTTAAATCGAATTGTTAACATAAAAGGATACAATATGTCTGTCTAGTGTTCCTCTAGCACTCATATCTCGCATAGTTACTTAGTTGGCGCCTAAATGTTCAACGTTCTGATATACATATCTATATATAATTTCTTTAAATATTTTACTACGTAATACGAAACACCACAAATGCAAATAAAAACTTATTTAAATCATAATTATAACATTTTCAATCTTTTAAAATAATATAGGTATAAACTTTGTAACCATACTTTTTCTAATATTTCCGTACCTATTTTATAAAATTTATTAAGAGATTCAAATGATTATGAATAATTATATCAAAGTGTAAGTAAATTCATAATAAATAAATATAAGTGTTTAAAATGAAGTAGTTCATAGAAAATCGAATTTCAATATTAAATATAGCTTATTATAAAATGTTTGAAAATTAAATACTATGCAATATTCAGGTTTATAATATACCTACTCTTTGAAAATATTTTTAGGTAGGAACTTATTCTGTAAGGTAAGTCTTTAGTGTATTTTACATTATTTGAGGTTCATGGTTTGAAATACTTATATTTTAATTTATTATATATTCATTATAATTATTTTTAGTAACTTTTCTAATTATTGTTTTAAAGTAGGTAAACTAGTTAATTTAATTTATTTATTTTTACACGACACGTTTAGTGACAATAGTCCATATATTAGTTCTTTTAATCTCTCACAGGATATTTATTTTATTTTTCTTACATTTACTCATTTATGGGTATACGTTTTTCACTTTTTTTTAATGTACCTATGTATTAACAAAAAAATGTATAATATGTAGTATATCCGTTGTCTAGCACCCATAGTGAAAGCCTAGTGCTTAGTTTGGGGCTAGATTGCGCTGTGTGTAACGTCGTGCAATATTTATTTATAATAAATTATATTTATAATAATATTCATTAACATAATTATATATATTTTATAATATCGATGCATATAGAGTGTTGGTAGTATAACAATTACCTTCGAAATTAATAAATAAATATAATCTTATTAAACACTACTCATAGATTTCTAAACATTTTTTTTCTTAATGGAAAGTTATGGTGGATATTTTACTTCTCCAGCTTTGTCTTAATAAATTTGTAGGTACATTTCGCAGACGACCCCAATGGCGCGTCAAGCAAACACCCGGCTGCAACGCCGAAGTCGCGGGGTCGATTACCACTATGAACGTGGACTAAATACAGAAAAGACAGGGAAAATCTATCTTAGTATGGCTGCTAAGATATTTTTTAAAAGCTCTTGAAATATATCCACGTAATTTAACCAATTTTAAAGTAAAAATATATTACTTTAAACTTAATGCAAGATATTTAGACATCGATAGCTATTTGATTATTTAGAATTACACAATTATACAATACAACAACAATACAATATACAATATTTATTTATTATTATGAAACTTATTAAACATATCTCAAATTACATAATAAATCAGTGTGCACAAAAAGAAGTAAAAAATAACAAAAAAAATTGTCTTTTGAACCGCGTAATAAAAATATCGCCAAAATGCAAACAACAACTTTTTAATTATATATATAATTTTCATAACAGCAACTTCACAATGATATAATACCTTATTATTATTAATCACATAATCTTCCAGTAAGTATTAGATATATTTGATAATCTAATATTCATATTCATTATGTATTCAAATATCAAATTCATATTTCATACCACTTGATAATAACGTTTTAAATTCTCGTGTGCTTATTTAGATTCAAGTTTATGACTATGTGTGCTTAAGACATTTCACAGTTCGATATAATTATTCATAATCTTATACAACATAAAGGTGTTTGAATTACTTGTTATAATTTTTAATATTCATATTCATTATTTTATAAAACATATCAGTATTAAGATAGAATTTACACAATAGCTGGGTTTGGGTCCTTACACTGTAATTCTTTAATCATCGAAGCAGTTGTTTAAAATAATCATAATTAATATTAATTTTAATATTGACATACTAATATTAATTTAAGTAAGCACTTAATAATATCACTTTCTTGTCTGTATCAAATGGTAAAAGTAATTTAATAGCCAGTTTGTTTTAATGACAATTAGGTACGTTTTTTATATTATTTATGACATAAAATAGTAAAAATAACTATGATACAAAATAATTTAATGATGGCAAAATAATAACTATAAATCGTTTTAGCTTAATATTCACTAGTTTTATAATCAAATCGTACTTTTTAGGTCCAAAGTAAGTGTAAGGAAAACGAGCTAAAAGTGTATTGTAGTAATAATAAATAATTCCTTCATATTCATTATGAATTATAAGAAAATTCATTATTATATTCATAATCAGCATATTATTCTAATAATAAAAGTAAGTATCTAGTGATCGCCAGCATTGTAATAATTAAATGTTACTCAAACGTAATCAAAAATGTTTTAAATGTGATAGTTTTAGTGATATTTTGCTTAAGATTCTAGTGTTTTAGATTAAAATATACTTATTGGAGCCATTAATGGGTAAATATTTAAAGAAATAGCGATTTAATGAAAAAATCAATGTGCTTCTTTTATTAAATATTGAGTATTTAGTACCATTTTTTTATCTTTTTATTTAGTTCATTTTCATCTTTTTATTTATTAAACAAATCCTCTCTTAAAAAAGTTTCCTTTGCACACAGTTTCAAGGCTAAGCCATTTATACATCGCCAAGTCACTTAACTAAACTAAATGACTTGAAATCAGACAGTCAAGTAAGCCAGTATCGTCAAAAATCGTCATTATCCGATACCTTTCACTGCCTTATCTCAGTAAAATACCTGGAAATCTACACCGTATGAATGGCTCCTTATAATAAATTGCAGTGCAAATCCGTTTGGAATAAGTGAATTAAAAAAAGACATAAAACGATTGCTTAATAAATTGTATTCATTTTGATTATAAACTCAAACTGATTATTTATTATTCTGTTATGTTATGAATTGTAATTTTAATTGTTAAATGGTTTCGTTATGTTATTAACGCGTTTTGTCCAAGCAATTTATTTACAGATAACTATAACGAATATTAATATTATTATTGTATTATGAATAGTTATTAATTATTATGTCGTTGTTTTATTAAAATGTGGGTGTATGAACTAAGTTTCGTATTATTAAATCTCCTTTTAAGTTTTTGTATGTGAAGTGGTCCAGGTTAAGCAACGCCTGTCGTGGTCTTTGATATTGGAATGAAATTTCAAGTCCTAACTGGATGCTGATATACCCCTTACCCGTAAATTGTAATGATAGGATGATAGGAGTTTTAAAATTTATGTAAGTCGATCCGCCAAAGTGGTCATAGTTGCAGCCAAAGTGGTCATAGTTGCAATGCAATAGCTTTACCGCGGCAGTCCCCGCACGTTTTTTTCCTTTGCGCAGTGCGCAGTGCGGATTTCTTAACACCGCTAGTCGACGTCGCGCGTCGGCTTAGACTTGCGCGATAGGCCTACTGTTCTAGTTCTATGTATTGCCACAGAATACATAAATAGTACAAGTACCTACTATTGCACTAGAGACGCCTCGTTCCGGACCGTAATAGTTCCTGGAAACATGTTCATAGTAGGCAGAGAAATGACATATATATGGAACCGGCATCTTCATAATAATATATTATCTCTTCCAATAATTAAAACAAAACTAAACTTTAAAAAGGCAATAATAATAAGCCGAAAACAAATTTCATGTCTTTGAGTAGGTACCTATGTGGTACCTTACGGTCCCGCGTCGGGGGACGCGGGAATGTTAGATACTATAAGCACGGGTCGGTTACCATCAACTTCTGTGACACATTCCCGCGTCCCCCGACGCGGGAACGTAAGGTACCACATACCTACTCAAAGACATGAAATTTGTTTTCGGCTTATTATTTTTGCCTTTTTAAAGTTAAGTTTTGTGGAAATTGGAAGATTTTTTAAGTCGGGGGTTTTTTTAATTTTTTATTTAAGTTTTTTATTTCACCCTATTTGTAAGAGCGATTTTGATTTAACATGCATATTGTTGTCACAAAAGTAACGTCCTTTCATTTGATATCCCACTCGGGTATATTTGAAATCATTCGGTTTTTATTTCCGAGTTTGACCCTACATATACTTTGAACGGCTAAGCCGATTTTGATTAAACATATCATATTCTTGTCACAAAAGTCATGCTATTTTATTTGATACCCCACTCGGGCATATTTGAAAACATTTGGTTTTTATTTCCGAGCTTAAACCAACATATATTATGAACGGCTGAACCGATTTTGATCAAACATAGCTAAGAACACTCGCGCAAAAGTCATCTATCAGCCAAAAAAAACTACATTGAAATCGGTTCATTCGTTCGTGAGCTACGATGCCACAGACAGATACACACACAGACAGACAGACACGTCAAACTTATAACACCCCTCTTTTTCCGTCGGGGGTTAAAAACGGCACAAAATAAGACTGACAACTGATGACTGGTGACAGATCAAATAACGAGTTTGAATTACAGAATGTTGGAAAGGCTGTATGTATACATTACTTTTGATTGCCCCTCACTATTAAGCATCACATTTTGTCTGTGGTCATTTTGTCTATGTCAATGACGTTCGTTGCCACTTTCACTTCCTTCCTGTTAGATTTGCGTGACACCATGTTTTTTGTCTTTCTCTGTGTACTCCTCCGTATTAATTAATAGTTATCCACTTAATCTAATGATAGATTTGTACCACTATATTGTGAAGAATAAAGTGGTTAAATTTACCGAAACCTATTTGTGTTATTTCTGCACTGCCATCATAAACTGCGCATCTGAACTCTCTCTGCATAATAGGTTATGCGCCCAGGGGTCATAATTAACCAGTTATTGTGAGATGGCATCTACTGATCGAAACGTGCAGCAAACAATGGATTCTAATACTGGAAATGGCACGACGAACCCATCGCCTGTGTCAAATTACCCTGAAATGGAAAATGGTACCGGTATGGGATATTCTACATACCACGTGGAGAAATTGAAAGGTTCGGCAAATTATTTATCTTGGAAATTCTGTATGAAGAATGCATTAATACTGGAGAAATTGTGGACATGTATTAAAAACCCTGAAAACTCGGATCCCAACAAGGATGAAAGGGCGTTAGCCCGTCTAAATTTGAGTTTATCCAATGATCTTCACCAATATGTTCGTGAGGCAAAAACAGCCAAAGAAGCTTGGGAAAAACTTTCGTCTGTATTTGAAGATAAAGGTCTTTATAGACGAGTTTTGCTTTTGCGTCAACTTCACAGAGTACAATTAAAACATTGCCAAAATATGAATGACTACATAGGCACTGTGATGACTTTAGTTTCCCAACTTTCGGATATTGGAAAGAATATTGAAGATGGAGAAGTAGCTGAGATCTTACTGAGTGGACTGACAGCGGAATACGATGTACTTGTAAGTAGCTTGGAAACTGCTTACATTGGATCTACTGTTTCAAGTGAATTTGTTAGAACAAGACTTCTACAGGAAGAATATCGCAACCAAAATAAACCAATAGATGGTTATAATGTTGAGAAAGCTTATCTTGTGAAGCGGAAGAACTTCACTTGCAACTATTGTGGAAAAGCAGGACACATCAAGACAAAATGCTTCAAGTTACGGCGAGATAAGAGAACGAAATTAGAAGAAAAGGCTTTTGTTATTACCGAGACGGCTTTGAATGTGTGTCAGAGTGATTTTGTAGTGGACTCTGGTTGCAGTAGTCACATGATCAACGACAAGAACTTATTTACAGTCTTTAATAATAGAAAAAGTTTTGTGACTATCGCTAACAATGAGCGACTATCTAGTGAAGGCTCAGGTAATTTAACTATTCCTAATTCTAATATTAAAATTGAAGCTATGCTCGTTCCGGGACTGTCTACCAATCTTCTCTCAGTCAGTAAATTAGTAGGATTGGGTTATGTACTTGTGTTCAACAGAGAAGGATGTCACTTTTATAAAGAAAAAGATAAGGTTACCTATGATTATATGTGTGGTACTTGTACCAAGGTAGGTTTTGCATGTGAGGTGAATGGTATTTATAAATTGGGTGATACTGGTGTTATCCATCACATCGCGCAGCCACTGGGGTGCTCTTCAGGCTCTCTTAAGGATGAAGTTAAGGGGACACAGAGTGCAATGTTAGTGTCAGCTTCAGTATGGCACAAGCGGCTTGGACACTTGAGTTACGGAGGTATGTGCACACTTCGAAAACAGCATGCTCTTATGTTTCAGAACAATAAAGAAGATTTTTCAAACTGTACTGCTTGTTTGAAAGGAAAACAGGTTGCTAAACCGTATCCAGTTGATGAAGCAAAGCGAGCTGCTGCGGTACTCGAATTGGTGCATTCGGATGTCTGTGGTCCATTTGCTGATGAAAGTTTGGGCGGCGCTAAATATATACTAACATTCACTGATGACTTCAGCAGAAAAAGCTGGGCATACCTACTTCAACACAAAAATCAGGTATTTAATTATTTTCTTTTATTTAAAAACCTTGTAGAGAAACAAACCAATGCTAACATTAAAGTTTTTAGAAGCGATGGAGGTGGAGAGTATTGTAATAATAAACTTAGTTCCTACCTCAAATCTCATGGTATTTTACATCAAGTTACTGTACCTTACTGCCCTCAGCAGAACGGTGTTTCAGAAAGGCTTAACAGAACTTTGATTGAAAAGGTTAGATGCATGCTACAGGAATCTGGTCTCAGTCGAGAATATTGGGGAGAGGCTGTAATGACAGCTATCTACTTAAAAAATAGGAGCCCCACAAAAGCTCTAGACGGAAGATTACCTGAACAAGTGTGGACTGGTTCTGCCGTTGACCTTAGTCACCTTAGGATTTTTGGCTGCATTGCCTATATGTTAATTCCTGAGCAAAGGCGTTCTTCTAAATTAGATTCTAAATCAAAGATGTGTATATTTGTTGGCTATGGGGAAACTACTAAGGGTTATAGATTAATAGATCCACAGGAACCTCGTAAGATTATTTACTCGAGGAATATATCTTTTTTTGGAAGGAAAGTTTTATAAAGATTTTAATAATTTGAAATCTTGTGTTATGTCTTCAGATAGTCAAATTGATATTTCAACTATTAATATATTAAATAAAAATGACAATTATAATTTATTAGAAAATATGAATAATAATAATAATGAAATTTTAAACTATGACTCTGAAAGTACAACATTAAATGAATTGAATGAAAGTAATCTAATCAATGATGCTACTATGCTTTCAGGTGCGGATTCGGAGTACTGTACTGGAGATGATGATGATGAGAGTGCAACCAGCTCAGAGCATAACAGCACCTTGAGCTGTAGCCCTTCTCACGGTAACGTAATGTCACTTCGAGGGGAAGCATCGGAGCCTACGGCAGACTTCTTGGTACCACAGTCTAATGTGGACTCTGCGCGACCCGTACGTAGTACACGTAATGTCCTACCAGGCAGGTTTGCAGATTATGATCTTTCTTTATTAGTTCAAAATAAATTGGAACCTCTTTCTTATGCTGAAGCTATGTCTTCTAATGATAGCGACGAATGGCGTCTTGCTATGCAGAAAGAATATGAGGCCTTAATTAATATTGGTGTTTGGGAACTAATCGATCGTCCACCAAGCACAAACATAATTAAATGTAAGTGGGTTTTTAAGATTAAAAACGACTTAGAAAATAACGTGAAGTACAGAGCTCGTTTAGTTGCTCGTGGTTTCTCACAGAAGCAGGGAATTGATTACAGTGACACTTTTTCTCCTGTGGTTCGTCACAGTACAATACGAACCCTATTTGCTATAGCTAATGAATTTAATTTATATATTGATCATTTTGATGTAGAAACTGCATTTTTAAATAGTGACCTGAATGAGCACATCTTCATGGAACAACCTGAAGGTTTTAATAATGATAAAAATAAAGTTTGTAAATTGTTAAAAAGTATATACGGACTTAAACAAGCTAGTCGTATGTGGAACTTGAAGGTACATAAACTGTTAACAGATAATGAGTTCGTACAAAGTAAATTAGAACCTTGTGTTTATATTTGTAAAAGTAACAATGAGTTAACAATAATTGCACTGTATGTTGATGATTTTTATGTAATTTATAACTGTTCTTCAACTAAAACAAATTTGTTAACTATTTTACAGAAAGAATTTACTGTCAAGGATTTAGGTAATCTTAAGACCTGTCTAGGTATGAATGTAATTCGTGATAAAGCTAAAGGAACATTGATCTTAAGTCAACATATGTATATTGAGGCAGTATTATCACGATTCAATATGGTTAAATGTAAACCTGTATCTACTCCTATGATATTGAACTGTAAATTAAACACACCTAGTGGTGATTGCTTAGATGATACTAAGTATAGGTATAGAGAGCTACTAGGTTGTCTGATGTACTTAGCAGTTTGTACTCGACCTGACATTGCTTTTGTATGCAGTCAGCTGAGCCAGTTTAGTCATGGTTTTGATATGTCTCATTGGCAAGCGGCTAAGCGTGTCTTAAGATATTTAGCAGGGACTTTAAATTATGGACTATGTTTTTATAGGACTAATGATTTAAATATTACTGCATTTACTGATGCTGATTGGGCCAATGATATTATAGATCGTAAATCATACACAGGTTTTGTGATTAAACTAGGCAATAGTACTATTAATTGGGAAGCTAGAAAGCAAAGATGTGTGGCTCTATCTAGTACAGAGGCAGAATACTTGGCAATAGGCGATGTTTGTAAAGACTTGTCATTTGTGAGAAACTTTTTGAATGAAATTCTAAAGAGAATGCCTCGTATAATAATTTATAACGATAACCAGAGCGCACAGAAATTGTTAGAGTCGAGAGAATTTAATCATAAAAGAACTAAACATATAGATATAAGGTATCATTATGTGAAAGATATGGTCAATAATAATATCCTTAAAGTAGAATATTTGTCAACACAGGAAATGATCGCTGATGTACTGACAAAGCCCTTGAGTTCCATTAAACATAAGTATTTTACTGGCATGTTAAATGTTATACATATTGAATGAGTGTATTTATGTAGAGTTTTTGTAATGTTTTGCTTGTACTGTTGTGTTTTGTTCCAAGTTGTGAAATGTTACTATATAAGTACCCGATGTTATAATATTCAGTAATGTATAAGGGGAAGTGTTGGAAAGGCTGTATGTATACATTACTTTTGATTGCCCCTCACTATTAAGCATCACATTTTGTCTGTGGTCATTTTGTCTATGTCAATGACGTTCGTTGCCACTTTCACTTCCTTCCTGTTAGATTTGCGTGACACCATGTTTTTTGTCTTTCTCTGTGTACTCCTCCGTATTAATTAATAGTTATCCACTTAATCTAATGATAGATTTGTACCACTATATTGTGAAGAATAAAGTGGTTAAATTTACCGAAACCTATTTGTGTTATTTCTGCACTGCCATCATAAACTGCGCATCTGAACTCTCTCTGCATAATACAGAATACTAACACAACTATTGTTACCTCTTTCGGTATCACCTAAAATTATATATGTTCGTCTCGCTCTTTCCTCTCCGTCACTTTCCTTTACAGACCATACTGTCACAACTATTGTTATCCCTTTCGCTTTCGTAAATACACAAAATATTTTAAACAATTAATTACTGTCTTACTTCCTAGTGTAACGATATGTTTTTATCTTTTGTTATTTCTATTATAACTTTTACAGTGCTGAAAAATGCACGAAAGCATTTTGTGTAATGTTTAAACGGATTTTATGACGTTTCTGTCAAGCGGCGATCGGCACTGAGGTTGACATGTGAATGAAAGACGAGGTGGTAGTTACCTTCTCCTTGCGTAGCCACGAAATATGCTCGATGACGTATCTAAACTATTGTTTTAACAGGATCACTGATAGTAGGACCGATAACAATCCAATCCAATCTCTATAGAAATCAGTCCACATGTCCGAACCGTGCCGCACGAGACGGACAGCAAGCGAGCGAGCGATCGACGCACCGATCGATGACGCTAAGCGAACGACCGACAACTGTCTGGAACGAGCGGACCGATTAGCGCCGCGTGCGCACGTCGTGTGTTTCTCTACACTTGCGCACATTCACGGAACTAAATTGAATAAGATACCACCAAAATTACACAATTTAACCCGTTTTACAACATAGTTTCACGATAATGCAATTGGAGCACGACATGCTACCTGCGCGTTCCCGCCAAAACTCCGCGATTAAATTTGGCATATGACTATGATTTGACACGTCTTTCTGAAGAAAAAATGTCAAATACAAATAAACAAAACCTCAGATCGTAGTCTGAAATAAAAAAAACCGGCCAAGTACGAGTCGGACTCGCCGGACAAACGCATTATGCGATTTTAAGATGAAAACAAAAATAGTAGACACGGTATATACTAACATTGCGTATTCGAAAAATGAGCTGGATCAAATCAAATCAAAGTATGTTTATTCACTCGGATATAAGCAAACACCTACATGCATTTTTATAAAATTAATTACTTAATGAATATTTTCATCGAAAGTCCTTAACTAATTTTCCGGCTCGCTCATGTTTGAAATGCAAACTGCTTCGTTTAAAAATCAAGTTGAATAGCCATAAACTTCTTTCACGAAATCACGGGCTAAAAAAAGAGGATGCCCATTCATCGGCCCAGTTTTGGCGCCGTGTCAGAACGTTATGTAGTTGTAAATAGTAGATTGTATAACAAGGGAGCAAAATAGTATTTTTACGGCGAGGGCGTTACTTTGAATCACGAGCAAAGCGAAGAATTCTTGAATAGAATCCCGAGCGTAGAATTCTGAGCGCAGCGAGGGATTCAAAGTATACATCGCCCGAGGCAAAAATAATTTGCTCTCGAGTCATATACTCTACTTTTCATTCCCATTCTATGAGAAAATAAATAAGATATGGTGTTACGTAATTCGTGAATATACCTATTTACTTAAACAAAAATGTTGGGTATAAAATTTTAATATCACGTTTATTATACAGAAGCCCTCTATAAATATTTGTTGGTTGTTATAGCGGCTACAGAAATTCATCATCTGTGAAAATTTCATATAGATACTATAAAAAATAAGCAAAATAAATAAAACAAATGAAACTAATGAAACTAACGAAAATAACGAAAATAACGAAACTAACGAAACAACGAAACTAACGAAACTAACGAAACTAACGATACTAACGATACTAACGAAACTAACGAAACTAACGAAACAAATGAAACTAATGAATCTAATGAAACTAATGATACTATTGAAACTAATGAAACTAATGAAAGTAATGAAACAAGTGAAACTAATGAAACTATTGAAACTAATGAAACTAATGAAACTAACGAAACTAACGAAACTAACGAAACTAACGAAACTATTGAAACTAATGAAACTATTGAAACTAATGAAACTAACGAAACTAACGAAACTAACGAAACTAACGAAACAAATGAAACTAATGAATCTAATGAAACTATTGAAACTAATGAAACTAATGAATCTAATGAAACTAATGAAACTAATGAAACTATTGAAACTAATGAAACTAACGAAACTAACGAAACTAACGAAACTAACGAAACTAACGAAACTTACGAAACTAACGAAACTATTGAAACTAAACTAATGAAACTATTAAAACTAATGAAACTAATGAAACTAATAAAATAAATAAATTCTGTGAACAACACACAGCGCCATCTAGCCCCCCAACACAAGCTTAGTCGCCCCACAAGCGACTAAGCTTGTGTTACGGTGACTCAACACATATCAGCCAGTAATTCATATAATTTACGTTTGATTTCTATGAATGATACATATGTTCCAAATTCAAATTTACTTGGTCCCGCCTATTTTATTTTGCTCCCGCCTGTTTTACTTTGCTCCCGCCTGTTTATCTCTTAACAGAAAAGAGCTACTTTTGTCGCACTTATAGATGACCAAAGCGACACTTTTCGAATAGATGGGAAAAAAATATATTTAAAATTTAAAGGTTAATTTATGCGATTTGTAGCATTTTTTCACCTTAGAATCCTAAATGGTACTAATTAAACGTTTAACTGAACTACCGCCTCCGCCATTGCGTCTTCCATATTGCACCAAAACGTCAAAATAATCTATAAAGGAGTTTCTATTACGATAAACTTGAAAGTTCGCGTACTAAAAATTGTTGGAAGCGCAGTACAGAACTCTTATTTTCTCAAACCTCAATTTCAGCAATATAAATAATTAGATTTCTCATTATCCAGGGTGAATAAAAACTAAAAGTTTTTACCCTGTATGGAATCCTAAAAAAGAACTTGACCCTGGCTGTTCCAAATTGGCCGTAGCGGTCTGTGACTAAAACAGAAAAAAAAAGACTCATTGCTAACTCGGGTATGCTGTGTTTATAATATAATCTAATCATATCTACCTATACCTAACTAACTATATAGTGTGTAATACTCAGTAAATACCAGTAGATAAGTTGTCCTATCTTTGTACATTATATCCGTAATCAATAATTACATAAATAGGTGCAAAACTGCGTCATCTCCAAACGGGGGTATCCGAAGCCGATGATGGAAATGACTGTGCCTGTCTCTGTCATGTTGAATCGCGGTGAGCGAGACAGAGATACGTTTCCAATCTTTGGTCGACCGAGACGCCTTATTTAGCCTGAATCCGAAATTGTTTTCACGAAAAATGTTTTTTTTTCTCGATCTTACGGCCTACTGAAGGCATCGGTTATTTCTTTTCGCAATTGCGGAAGAACGAACATTTTATGATTTTAATCCAGGAGAAAATTTTGAAAATGAATTCGAAGTTAGTGGTCCGATTCGAAAAATAATTACAGTGAAAACTATGTTTTAAAAGAGGATGCCCATTCATCGACCCAGTTTTGGCGCCGTGTCAGAAGAACGTTATTCGATTTCAGCATTTTTTTCACCAGAATCCTAAATGGTACCTACTAATTAAACGTTTAACTGAACTACCGCCTCCTTTCTCATTAACCAGGGTGAATAAAAACTAGTGATGCGCCGAGTACCAGTTTTACCGAGTAACCGAGTACCGAGTATTACTCGGTTCAAAATTTACCGAGTCGAGTACTCTGCCGAGTTACTCGGTTTATTGAATAACCGCGAAAACAAGTTGCAACGCGCTCCAGACGACGCGCGACAGGCGAGGCGACTCGAAGCAAGCAGGTTTTCTTCTTTACTAGCTGCGCCCGCGGTTCATCATCATCATCATCCGAGCAATGTTCCTAATGGGAACATCTCATCATCAACACTCTTGGGAGCCCGGAGTCCGCTATCCTACTTTTACGTCTCTACTTCGCACGATCTTTGGCATCCCGTGTAGTGAGGCCATTTGCACGCATATCTGCTCTCTCGCCGTCAAGCCAGCCTTTCTTGAATCTTCCCAATCTGCTGCGGTCGGGCGGAGCCCCCATAGCAAAACATTTGTTCGCTACGTAACTAGCCGGACCATCGTAAACGTCATTCTTGCATGGTCATTGGCCATTCTTCTCGGGCATGAAGGCTACCCCTGATGCCAGAGTCACTCCACACATCCAGCGCAGCGTTTTCATCTTCGTGAAACGCAGCTTCTGCTTATGTCGCTCAAGCACTGGCCACTATCACTATCGTACAAAAGGACAGCTCTAGTGATCGTTTTGGGGTCGCAGACGATACCAGTTTATACTGCTTATTTAGCAGCTCGTGGTAATATGAGCGCCATCTGTCCTTCACCACGAGGTCCTCGTTTAGCAGGTTGCCATCGGGATTTTTAACACTGCGGCACATGGATATATCCTGCGCCGCTTTGATCCCAGAACATGTCTACTTATAAATAAGCTTCTGCCCCTCAGACGTTTTCAACTTATCGTACAATGGCTGTCAGTGGTGCTGTCTGTCTCTGGCTACTGCTCTTTTAGTGGCACGTTTGGCGGATCTGTACGCGTCGCGATCTTCAGTAGAGTTAGACACTTGCTAATTTACTAATTTATGTGTCGATATAAAGTTCTTTAGCTCTATGCCTTTGTGTTAAATTTTATCTAAATTGGTCGACCCGTTTGAGCGTGAAGGAGGAACAAACAAATACACAAACTTTCACACTTAGTTAAGAAGCCAAAGCAGTACACAGATGAAATCCTACACAGATATATATATCTATATATATCCGAGTTACTCGGCTCATGAACCGAGTACCGAGGTCGAGTACGAGTAGTAAAAAACTGCCGAGTACCCGAGTAACGAGTACTCGGCAGAGTACTCGGCGCATCTCTAATAAAAACTAAAAGTTTTTTTTTTTGCCTATCAAATAGTGCTAAACCGTTCAGACATGTCTATTTTTATATGGGTCTGGAGCCCCTGGGAGAATGACCAATTTCTTCCTTTCGGTGGGCTGAAATTTTCGTTCGTTCGTTTAACCAAAGTAGCCCCCTAGGACTTGCTTGCGATAACCTAGAACCCCTGTGCAAAATTTTGGCTTCCATAATTAAGATTTCGCAAATAAGATTTCTAAAAGTATCTACCAGGCGATCATAAAGAGCAAAGAGTTAAATGTCTAGTTGATTTCCTTTTGTTGCTTCCTTGTGTCTGCTGCGATTTCCACTGTCTTTTGAGTGCCGCATGCTTGCTCTCGCTCGTTGTGTATGTGCGTAAGCGAGACCGCGCTACCTTTCATAAGCCTTTCGCCTATGAATGGTATTTCTGACGGTTCATAAATAAAATACCACACTTCTGAAGTTCTATTTTTGAACCGCTGGAAATTGGTCCAAAAGTTCGAGTTCCACATGCTTGCTCTCGCTCGTTGTGTATATGGGTGAGCGAGATCGCGCATCCATTCATAGTCATTCGCATACGAAGGTCTACTTGACGGTTCATAAATACCACACTATCCGTCAGTATTATAACGCTCAAACTACTAAACCGATAGTAGTGAAACTTGGTAGATAAGTTGATAGCTGTAGTTTTGGAATCATATCTGATAAATTCCAGGTTTCTAAAGTACCAGGCGATCATAAGAAATTTGTATTGTTATTTCAGTTCCTAACACGAACCCTCAAAACCCAGAGGTTTATAACCCCCTTGGTATAGAAAAACATCCTAAGTTCTTAAAAATATTGTTTTAGGAGATTCTGCTTGTGAAATTATCGAAAAGGAATTCCTTTGGAGGATCTTCTTAAGAGGATAGTCTCCATTCTCTCTCTACAAACGTAGTTTAAATTTTCCTCCCTGGATAAAGACATTAGAGCAAATATGTTTATGCCATAAAACTTATATCTGTCATGACTATGCATCTACCTTTTTATTTTTTTCATTTTATTATTTTTTATTATTATATTAATTAGAAAATAAAAAAAATAAAAAGGTAGATGCATTGTCATGACAGATATAGGTTTTATGGCACAAAACATATTTGCTCTAATGTCTTTATCCAGGGAGGAAAATGTAAACTACGTTTGTATGGAGAAAGAGAATGGAGACTATCCTCTTAAGCCAACCTTTTGGAGCCCATGACGCGCGACGCTTACATTGCGTCTATAGATGGACACTCCACTGTATTACGTGGTACTACATTGGTTGAGCGGTAACTGGCTACAACCCCCGGTTTCACCCGCGTAAGTTCCGATCCCGCACGCATATCAGGATAAAAAGTAGCCTATGTATTAGTCCAGATCTTTAGCTATCTGCATACTAAGTTTTATTGCAATCGGTTCGGCAGTTTTTGCGCACCAGCAATACAAATTTTCACCTTAACAATATTTAGTATCATTCATGACATTGATTGTATGTTGAAATAGGTCTGGTACTAGATGCGTCCCGCGGTTTCAGCCGCGTAAGTCCGATCCCGTGGGAATATCGGGATCAAAAGTAGCCTATGTTACTCCTCGATAATGTAGCTTTCTTTTGGTAAAAGAATTTTTGAAATCGGTCCAGGAGTTTCGAAGCCTTTTCATTACTAGAAAACAAATGTTTCCTCTTTATAAAATTAGTAGGTATATAGATATAGGTACTTAGTCTATTTAGATTTCGTATTATCTTTGCATTTATCGATTTTGATAAGGAAATGGGTGAAAATATTTAGTTTGGACACGTAAGCCTTTGAGGACGTAGTTCTTTTAGTGAAAGTGCAAAGTTATTTTTAGTTTTTAGTGTGTAGGTAGTGATTTTTAGTGAAATAGTGATGATAAGGGGATGAACAGTAGTTTTTTTAAGTTTTTTTTTAAATAAGAAATAAATTGTAGTAGATATTCTAATCGCTCGTAAAAGATGGCGCCAGACTTCGAATTCCAATAATCCAGGATTATTTTAAAAAGTGTCATTATAAATAAAAAAAAAACGGCCAAGTGCGAGTCGGACTCGCGCACGAAGGGTTCAGTGGTAATACATTTTAAGAGCACTATACTCGCTAAACTCAAAATCCCTGTCGGGCTCATCGAAAATTGTTGATTATTTCATGACGGAATGTCGTAGAACTTTTTTTTGTGTATGGATTGTAATCGACATTGTTTCTGACATTTTAGTGCAGTTTCCAGACAAATATGTCGAAACGTATTAAAGCCTATCAACATTTTAGCCAAAACAGACATTTTTTGTCTAAAATTTCGATAGGCTTTGCACCAATAGGAGGTTTTTGTCTTAAAACTACACTAAAATCTAGGAAACAATGTCACCTGCAATCCATACACAAAAAAAAGTTCTACGACATTCCGTCATGAAATAATCAACAATTTTCGATGAGCCCGACAGGGATTTTGAGTTTAGCGAGTATAGTGCTCTTAAAATGTATTACCACTGGCGCCAATCTATCACTCAATCAATAGATGGCGCCAGTGGCAAAAATACATCGCGATATCGTTGCGTTTATATTATGTTCAAAATCCCGTTTGTTGTATGGGAATTAAATTTTAAATATTTATTTTATTTTGGTTTTACTACTTGTTGTTATAGCGGCACATAAATACATTATCTGTGAAAATGTTAACAGTCTAGCTATTACAGTTCATGTCATGAGATACAGTCTGGTGACAGACAGACAGACAGCGAAGTCTCAGTAATTGGGTCCCGTTTATACCCTTTCGGAACGGAACCCTAAATACTAGCAGCGCCCCGCGGTTTCACACGAGTAAGTCTCGATACAGTAGGAATATCGGAATAAAAGTAGCCCATGTTACTCCTCGATAATGTAGCTTTGTATTGGTGAAATAATTTTTCAAATCGGTCCAGTAGTTTCAGAGATTATCCGGAAAATACATACATAAATGGTACCTACCAACGTTACCTCTTTATAATATTAGTATAGACCAGCGGTCGTCACACTTTTCTGGCCAAGGGCCACACAGAACACTGTAGGTATCGGCACCGGGCCGCAGAGTTAGGGCGTTAGCCTACTTATACGTATTTGGTTAATTTTGGGATTTATTTCGCCTTATGGAAATCGAAAACAGAATCATACATATTTTTAAACCGACTACAAAAAAAGGAAGAGGTTCTCCATTCGTCGCGTTGTTTTTTTTTGGGTGTTCAACGATTACTCGAAGGCGGCTTGACCGATTTAGATGATGATTTTTTTAATTGAAAGGTGGGATGAAAGCAAGTACCTATCATCGGAGCGATGAACGGTATTGGTCCTCAAAATCCAATATTTTTATCACATAAAAGGGCTTTAATTACAGCAGATATGCACTAAAACTGATAAAATTAAAAAAAAGTATTTAAAATTAAAAACCAACATCAAAAACGAAGAAAAAATATAAAAAAATCGTTAAAAACGCCTGAAGTCTGAAGTCAGGCAGATGAATTTTATTATAAACAGTTTAAATTCGTGCAGTTTTGTCCTATGTAAGACTGCGCGACTTCAGCGTTCAGCCGTTTTTTAACGATTTTTTAATATTTTTCTTCGTTTTTGAAGTCGATTTTTAGTTTTATTCAATTATTTTTAATTATTAGAATATTTATTGAAAAAACAAATTATTTATAACATGTTTTTAGGAATGTATTTTATTTTTAGAATTATATTGTTGAACTTTTTAATTATTGCTTGTATTATATATCGGCATCTTTGGGACTACATGCAATCCGGTATTTGTTTTTCAAGAAGCTCATTTTCAAAAATGAAGTCTCACAGAGATAAGTCCAAGAAAATACTTGTAGATAAACGTTTTTAGTTGCTAGGTACTTTTTCCAAAATCAAATTTGTTTTGATTTTTTTTATGTAGCGTAACTATAGTCTTTTTATCTCACGAGCGCGGGTTTAGCTTAATTATGTAGGTAGCTTTATTATCCTTGTATCATGTTTGTTGTCAGTGCGAGCTCGCGTGCCTTCAGCATACACATATAAATTCGCGTCAAAATCCCAAAACTTTACTTAGTTGACTATTGATATTTTTTTTTGTCGCGGGCCGCACATAAATCGGCGGCGGGCCGCATGCGGCCCGCGGGCCGCAGTTTGACGACCACGGGTATAGACTATCGAGGTTTGACCCGCGTAAGTCCCGGTCCCGTGGGAATATCGGGAAAAAAGTAGGGTATGTCCTTTACCAAGGTCCCATCTATCTCTATACCAAAATTCATCAAAATCAGAGGCCGTCAAAAATCTAATTATAAAAGAATATATAAAAGAAAGTCGTGTTAGTTGCACTATAAGAACGACTGAACCGATTTGGCTGAAAATAAAAAGGGAGGTAGCTTAGAACAAGGAGACGGGCATAGGAAACAATTTTTCTTGCCTCTAAGGCGAAACAAAGTTCGCCGGGTCATCTAGTAGAAGTAAAATGCGATAGTAACTCTGTCTGTCTGTTACACTTTCACGCCCAAACTGCTGAACCGATTTTGATGAATTTCGGTATTAAGATAGATGAGACCTTGGTAAAGAACATAGGCTACTTTTGATCCCGATATTCCCACGGGATACGGACTGACGCGGGGGAAACTGCGAGACGCAGCTAGTCTTAAAAAAATGCACCCTGTCTTATGTAGAGGGGGTCATATTGAATCCATGGCGTACGATGGACCCCAGAGTTTACTCCCGAGCGTAGCGAGGCGAGGGTGTCAATAGTTTAACTCCTGAGCGAAGCGAGGGATTACACATCGAGTTTCATCGCAAATCTTGATCACGGCGCCATCTTTTGTCGTATAGAGAACCTCTTCATTCCCCCGTCAAAAATACAAAATAACTTAACATCTGTAATTATAATAATCGATAGTAAATACGTAATCAGTACATAATGTACCTTATCGGTAGATAACGGATAGCTTTGTGTTGTGAGCTCATGGAACACAGTCGATTACTGAAGTATTTGCTGCCTGAACAAACGTGAGTTGATGTATTTATTGTTATAATTCCTAATTATTTGCTGTTACCATTTCTGATACTCGGGGCCTCGAGGCTATGGATCCCCGGACCTTTGGAAGGCGTGTGTGGGGCCGAAGCCAACACGTAGAGCCTCGTTTTTGTATAATTTTTATTAAAAAAATGTGATGGATACCAAACCGACCGTTACCCTATCTGCAATATAAAATGCAGCCAAGGACAACCCCCAGGTCTGATAGTTGTGTAAACTACAGGTGAAACTACTTAGGCTATGGGTTGGTAGTGGATTGGAAACTGAGAGGAACTATGGGAATATGGGGCCTGCCGTAACCATGTTCAAGAAACACGTAAAAATGGCAAACAGAGACTCGCCAACTCACAAACTGGACCACCCTAAATGAAGCCGAGCAAATTACAGATAGGGGGCAACAGGGATGTGTGAGGCTGAAGCATCCTTCAATCGGTGAAATTGCTCCATCGAGCTACCTCACCGGATTTTAAACCATCCTAGGTTAACTCTTTTTGCAACGTTCTGCTCTCACGACTCCACTCTGACCGGCCGGTGAAGGCCAGCCAGAGGCGGGGGACCGCTTTCCCCTTCAACCAGGGGCGTCTCTAGCGGGTGTGCAGCACACGGGCGCAGCGGTCTCAGGGGCGCCGCGGCGCCCACACCCAGCCCCCGTATCAGAATCGCATTTCGGAAACTTTGAGGTTTATTTTATTTCATATTTATTTTTAAAGATTCTATTATGGTCTACGTTAGGTAGGTAGGTATGAGATGGTAATCCGAAATAGTATATTATTCAATTCGGACATTTCATTTAAAAGATATCGGTGCATGTAGGTACCTATTGTTTCCCGACATATTTTTTCAACTTCACAATAAAATAATATTAGGGGTACCTACGTCAAGTTAGTACCTACTGCTGTTTGTACCTTTATTATTCCATATTTGGAATCACTCTTAACTCTTACTAGAGGGCGCCAAGGAGATATTTGCACACGGGCGCTACATGACCTAGAGACGCCCCTGCCTTCAACGTTCAGTATCATGGGGCTATGGAGCTCCAGACGTTTGCGCGGCGTGCATGGAGCCGAAGCCAACACATTTAGAAGGCCGCGTCAATAAAAATGTTACTCGCAAAAGTCGCAAACTTCTTCTTCTTTTTCCTTCGGCCTAAGGCCTCTAACGTTGACCTAACGACTGCTGTCAAAGATAACAACCGGGATCAACTGCGCCGAAGCACAGAGGAGCTCGAGAAAGTGACGTTTTACCACACAAATAATCGGTCACCCATCCAAGTAATGATCGCGCCAGGCGGTGCTTAACCCGCTCGATCACTTTAGATCGGCGGGTGTAATTAAGCCAATGAGCTAATCGCAAATATGAAATGGACACCAAGCCGGCGATTATCCCTGTCTGCACTATAAAATGCAGCCAAGGACAACCACCGCATCGGATATAACTATTGGGAAAGCTACTGGGGGGACTATGGCATTATAGCGCCTGCCGTAACAATGTCGAACACGTAAAAATTGTAGAAAAAAAAATTGCACGAAGGGTTCCGTACCACTATCACAATTGGAAACGGAAACCCTAAAATGAAAACTAGACCAACCAATCCGTGAACGCAAAGCGAACATTAAGTCTATCACTCCATCACTAGATGGCGCTAGTGGTCAAAATACATCGCGGTATCGTTGCTTTACGGTTTTACAGTCAAAAATCACGTTTGTTGTTGTAAGCCCCTCCTTAATTTTTTGTTTTATTTTGTTTTTAGTATTATGTAGTTGTTAAAGCGGGAACAGAAATACATTGTCATCATCTGTGAAAATTTCAACAGTTTAGCTATCTCGGTTTATGAGATTACAGCCTGGTGATAGAGTAATAGGGTCCCGTTTTTACTCTTTGACTACGGAACCCTAAAAAACATATTTTCAAAACTTTTTTTTTCATTCCCCAGAACGAAAATGGCCGAAAACCAAGCGAAAGTCGAATCAGAAGTACCAGGCGCTCAGAAGATAAGGGAAGGTTCCTCGAACTCGGACCAAAACGACTTCGTAAGTAGCCTTGCAGAGTTCTCATCAGAACCAGTCATTACTGTGGTTAGAAAAGAGGCCACCTTCACGAAGGGCGACTTGAAACTGCAGAAGGTGACAGTAACAGAAGATATCTCTGTCTCCTACGCACATCTGTTCAAAAAGGAGGTGAAGCCGGGTAAGACCGTGGTCACTAGTATACAGAAGTTGGATTATAAGTACTGAGAATGGAATAAAAAGTCGGAGTCGAAGTTTTTAAGTTATAGTTTTATTTTACTCCCGAATAATGGAAATATTACCTACATATTTATACAAGCAGTTTTGCGAACTGTAGATAGATTGAATTTTTGAATTTAGTATATCTACTTCGAAAATATTAGAATCGATTCAATCGCAATAAATACACACAGATAAATAGGTACTTTAATAAATATAACACGACGTTACACACAGTGCAATCTAGCCCCAAACTAAGCTTGGCTTGTACTATGGGCTTGTACCAGATAACGGATTTATTACATATACACAATGCCCCCGTTACATCCTGAAGCTTTATATAAGAGAAGAAAAACACTTCTATATGTGCTCGGTTTTCGTATAGGCCATAGGCCGCCAATGTCATGTCTCTGGTTTTCATGCCTTAGTTTGAATACCCTGTGGTAAAAATATCTTCTTTCTAATATATAAAATTTCCATGTCACAGTGTTAGTTACCGTACTCCTCCGAAACGGCTTGACCGATTTTTATGAAATTTTGTATACGTATTCAGTAGGTCTGAGAATCGGCTACTATCTATAATTTATAAGGCAAAACAACGTTTGCCGGGTCAGCTATATAGTAATAATATAAGTATGATATAAGATTTTTATTATACCTACTTATAGTATTCATTTATTTGCCGTTGCTTTTTAAAAACGTTTCATGAATTATATCCTACTCTAGACAGATATGAATGTAACAAATCAAACATCATTAAAATCGGTCCAGCCGTTCTCAAGTGATTGCATTTCGAACTAAGACAACTATATTTTACATAGATAGATAGATATGTAAATTATGGAATGGATTGAATAGATTGGTACAAATATATTCCTAATAGCTGTGCCCGCGACTTCGTCAGCGTTTTTCGGACTACCTACCCATCGCTGAGCAAAAGTCTACACTTGAACGGACGACCAGGGAAGTCTGTTGCTGAACAGAAGAGAATCAGAGCAGAGTCTGTTTAAGTGTAGATTTTGCACAGCGCAGCGGTAGGTAACGTGTTGCATGCTTATACGCATTACTTATAATAAGAAGTAGCCTTGATCGAAAATTCAAAAAAATCAAAACCCGACTTCGAATTAAGGACAAAACAATAAAAATAAGCTCTCCAACATACAGTGCAACTGACTTTCTGTTATGTAAGCTGAAGTTGGGTAGCTTAACTAAATGATGTCTTTTTTTTACGTGGGTACTGCACCTTATGCACTGTCAGGCCACTCTCGTTGGGCTCCCTACCATAGGTTTACCCGACAACGGCGGCCTTTCCAAGCCTCATCTCTACCTCTGCCCGATAGACAATCCCTCTCCGTTTCCCCTCCCTCAGCACGGTCACGCCACCGTCTCGAGGTCCCCAAAGCCGGTGATAAAGCCCCCCCTCCCTCACCGAGTTCACCACCAGAGGCTGAGGTGATTTTTTATAGTGGTTATCTTCCATGCGGCCCCTTTCTTGCGGAAAGGACCCCCGAGCCCGCTGACGCGGGATTACGGGTTAGAAGCCTGGCAAGCCCGGTTTCCCACCTCGTGCGCCTCTTAGCTTTCAGCTACTGAGTCCCCTCACAACGGCAAGGTGGACGACCATCTGGAGGGTAAAACGTAACGTCGTGTCCGGGACTCGTGACTCGAACGCGCAGCCGTCGAATCGGAAGCCATCAGTCGGCTCGGTAGGCCACCGTTCCTTAAAAAGGGAATGCGCCGGTCTGTGATTCGAACGCGGAACCCTCGAATCGGAATCCACAGCTGCCATCGTGCCACGTAAACTACATGCAATCAGCATCTACTCAGTAAAACTGCCCCATTACAGCTATATTTTTTAAATCCTTTTTATTGAATTTTCGACTGCCACTAAAAATGATCAAAATTGTAACCGTAACTTTAATCACTGAAGAATTTTTGAGAAGGTGGTTTCAGGTGGTCCATCAATTTATACCTTGTTCTTAATAAGCCGATTCTATTGATGGAAGTCCAAAAATTAGTAATTTACAGCATTGCGGGATGCTATTCTGCTCATCATTCCGAAGGTTCTCATCAGATCTTCACCAACAATTTATGGGACCAACTCGGGACTCTCACTTTCCAAATAAAAAAAGAATGATCGAAATCGGACTTTATATGCCGGAGTACGGTTTGAACATATTCACATACAAACAATATGCGGGTAGAATTGAGCAGATCCTCTTTTTTTTAAAGTCGGTTAAAAACAACCATTATAAAGAATTTCCGTATGTCCGAAGGATCCGGATATATGGAGAGACAAAGGTATACGGTATTTTAGGAATTTCCTGAAAAAAAACTGGATATCCGGTTTTTTTTATTTTCGACCGGATATCCGGTTAGTCATGTATTGATTCCACACAACATACTTCTTCAATACAACATTCAAACTAACTAAGTAAAAGCAGAAAAATCACTTTATCCGGATAACCGGACAAAATATCCGGATAAAAAATAGCCTATATGTTAATCGGGATCTAAAGCTATCTGCATACCAAATTTGGTTAAAATCGGATAAGCCGTTTCTGAGATTAGCGGGCACAAAGGCACACACAAACAGACAAACAGACAAACAGACAACCAGAAAAACAGAAAAATAGGTTCTACTGCGTTCATAGATACCCATACAATTTATATTTTTTTTATATCTTCCAAAAACAGACACCGCTGAGTTACGATTTTATTATATGTATAGATTACAAACGAACGAACGAAGTTACTTATCGCGCGTTGCGAAAAAATTAAGTTAAAAAATTAAAATTAATAAAAAATTAAAAATAAAGCTAGACAGAAAAATTAAGACCAAAGTTGTAACGACACTTTTTGCTATAGTTGTAAGCCGTGCGGCGTGCGCGCGTTTTACATAATGTAATGAATGATACATAGAAAACACCCAGACCAGACACAAACACTTATTTACTTTTAAGCATAAATACTTGCACCTGGCGGGAATCGAACCCGCAACATTCTGCATTGCAGTCAAGCCTTCTCCTGACGCGCAAGTCGACAATGGTTGAAGTACTCGGCCGTCATCATCCACTAGAAATGGGATTGGATAGAATTAATTTCAAATTAATTAATTAATTTTCAATTAGATAGAAAACGAAAACAGTTCGATGATAATAAATGTAGTACCTACCTAAATGTGGTCTAGTACTCATAGCACAAGCCTAGTGCTTAGTTTAGGGCTAGATTGAGCTGTGTGTAACGTCGTGCACTATTTTATTTTTATTGTATGTCAACAAGTAAAATTTGCTAGGGTTGCATCGAGAATTTTCGATGTCGGTCAATCTTACACCTAGATTAAAATAAAAATGTGAACATACATACTCGTACACTTAGATTAGGTAACTAACTATACCATATTTCAGAATCTTAGATCAAAAATGTAGACATAAATCTCATAGGTACATTTATTTGAAAGTGCCAACTCCTTATTTACTTATTTTTTCTTTAAAATTGTCAGGAAAGCTACCGCGGTTCTTCCGTCGGAATCGGGATCGGATTCATTTGACAGTTGACAGCCGAATTTCGAACCGTGAAAATTTCGCTTGAAGAGAGTTTGAAACAGATCACTATCAGGCGACCTTTCTCCTTCTAGTATCTGATAGAGACCACTCCAGTTCTATACCTTACTTTATGATTTCAGGAGACGTCAAAGCCCAGGATAATCAGCTCGTTCATAGAGGTCCACACCGAGGTCAGTGATGGGGAGAAGGTGGTGCGGAGACATCAGGTCATCAGGAATGGAGATCATGATAGAGGTAAAGAAGGGGAGAAAGAATACAGAAATACATCTATACCTACCTACTAACATTAAGAAAGAAAGAAAGAAAAAAAAATAAAAAAAAAATAGTTCACGATACAAACTTATATATAACATTAACACAAAAATTCCGTTCCGTATCCAAAGGATAAAAGTGGGACCCTATTACTCAGACTTGGGCTGTCCATTTGTTTGTCTGTCTGTCTGTCACCAGAGTGTACCTTCTATCTCATGAACCGTGATAGCTAGACAGTAATTGATGTTGTCACAGCTATGATGTATTTCTGTTGCCGCTGTAACAACAAATACTTAACACAGAATTAAATAAATATTTAAGTGGGGCTCCCATTACTCATAAGTACAACAAACGTGAAATAAATATATTATGTCAATTTAAAAATGTTGTTACCTACCATAGGTACTTACTAGTTTTACAAAAAATATTACAAACAAAAAAAAATAATATATGTTACAGAAACTTCGCTTGAAGATAAAAATAAGGCGAGCAAATCTACAGAGACCAAAAATGAGACAAAAATACCAATTTCAAGACTAAGACAAACCGTGGAAAAGGTCAAAGCGAAACGACAGAATTCTATGGAGAAAGCGAAAAAAGATGTTGAGGTAGGAACAAAGGTTTTATATTCAAACAGAGATATTAGAAAAGGCGTACTACGGTCGCATTAGCAAGACCATATTTTATTTCTACCTGGTACCTAACTATGAAAATTCCTATCACGGTAAACTAAAAAGTATACAGGTTAAATCTACTAATATCATACCTAAGTAATGTGTACCTAAGTAGGTAAGTAAGTTTGTTACTCCTTCACGCAAAAACTTCAGAACCGGTTACCATGAAACTTGATATTATTATGCAGATAGCTGGGAGATCTAATTAACACATAAGCTACATTTTATCTCAATATTCCTGAATAATCGACACTTAAAAGCAGCTGGTAAAACTGCGGTGCTCAGCTAGTACAAAATAAATGCGTCGGGGTTGTGGGATCGAAACCCACAGATTTTGGAAAAAGAAAATCAATATTATTTAATTATGTAAATTTATACCTTTTTTAAACATCATAGATGAGCATTTGACCACTATCTCACTAGATGGTAAGTTATGATATGGTCTAAGATGTAGCACGCCCATGTAAAAGAAGGATGACGGCAGTGGAACAAGCTCTGATCCGTTTTCCTTAGTGGCTGCACTGGTCCACGAACCTGAACAAATATTGCTCATCGTTTTATTATTTCTTCATTTCAGTCTCAAATACCCATAAGACGTCCATCACTACCGAAAGCCGCAGACCCTAAAAGATCTACCGAAGACGAATTCGACAAACTATATCAAGAAGTAGTGGCAGATGACACGCCAGTTAAAGCACTTGAAACAAAGTTCGAAGAGATAAGCCATGATTACGATGACAATAAACTACAACCGATAGACGTGGAAATAGTTAGAAGGTCGAAGATACCTCGTAGAAGTCTCCACGATGCTGAAGGTACTCAAGAAAGAACTAGCAGAATAATTGCTGCAAGAGAAAAAGTTATGCTTAGAAAGAGTTTGTCTAGTAACGATGATAAGTATGAAAGAGTATCAAAAAGTATTTTAGATGCTTTAAATAGGGATGGTGCAGATGAGAATAAAAAAGAAAGGTTTGAAACTATTGAAATTATTAAGGTAGAAAATGAGATAACTGTTAATAGTCCTGTTGTCTATACCAATAATGAAACTGGAGAAATTAAGTTCAACGATCATATTGAAACTGAAGTTTTTGAGCCAAAAGTGTCAGAATTCCATGATTCTGGTCAAAAATATAATAATTTTGAGTCGGTATCAGAAAATATAGTACATAGAGAGATAAAAGTCACTAAATCTATATCAGTTGAACAGGATAATGGTATTTCATTTAATATGACACAAAATACTACAACAGACGAGACAAAATCTAAAGAAACAAGTGATAAAAATGCTAGTGAATTCATAATACAAGAGAATGAAAATAAATCCGGACCAAACGTACTGCAATCTGAAACCTTAGAACAAACTGAGACGAATGAACCACTTAGAACAGTTGAAGTTAAAAGAGTTCTTTCATACAACTCTAACGAAGAAAGTTTTATTGAAAATAAACTAAATAATATTACAATTGAAACTAAAAAGTTGAGTGAAGAGTTAAATATATTCGCTCGCACTAATTCTAAAGAATTTGACAATAACTTAACCACAATAGATGTAGAAACTACACAAAATGACATTGTTTTAGAAGATAATAATAAATCAAAGGATTTAAGTGCAGAAAACGAAGTGACACCTAGTCAAAATAAGGCAGAATTAAACAATAACTTCATTAACTTCTACTTAAGATCTAGAAGTAGAAATTTTGACACGAAATTCGATGACAATGACCAAATTACATCTCCAAAAATAGAAAATACAGAAACATCTCTAGTAAAAGAATTTAAAATAGAAATAATAGACCAAAAAGACCAACAAATCGTAAATCCATTCTTTGATACAACTGTTTTACCGCCGACAAAACCACCACCCCTACCACCCCACCAGATCAATATCATTTTAAAAGACGAAAACAGATATGATATTAATAATTTAAAATACGATAAATCAGAAATTAGCGTGAGTGATAAAGTAGAAAACAATGAAGTACTGCATAAGAAAGAGATACCAAATAAATCGGAGGGAAAAGACAGAAAAAATGAATTTGTTAGGACCTTCAGTGGTAAAGTCGGAAGGCTCATAAGTAAGATTGATTCTAAAGAAGACCTAGTAAGCGAGTCGCAAGCGAAAGATCTACCGATAGAAATTCCTAAGAAAAAAACTGTATTATCTAGAATAGCTATGTTTGAAGTAAGTAGAATCAGCAACAATATCTTTATAAGCGCCTGGTATTTTAAGAATACTAATGCCACCACCTAATGCATAGCAAAAAGCGCTAATAATATTAAGTTTCATCAAAATCGGTGCAACGACTTATTTCGCATGAAGGAGTAATAAATAAACATGTTACGTAGAATTTGTATATTCAATAATACGTGTTTATTATTTTCAGAGTTTAGAATCAGAAGTACCAGCTAAAGCGAGGCCTAAACCTAAATCATTAAAACTAATAACAAAAGATATTCAACCAGAAGTTAAAGCTCATGTCCATGTACACACACCCCTTATAGTTAACGAAATATTTAAACCCTTTTATGCTAAAGACGAATTTAGACCCAAAATTGAATCTATAAATGAATCTAATATTGAAAGGGAATTTGTTGAAGATAATAAAGAACTGTACAATGATGTAAATAAAGCAGAAAGTTTAATGACAATAGCCTATCAAAATGATTTACTAATTGAAAATGACGCTGAACTCTATGGAGAAATTAATAATGATGTGCAAGATTTGACGAGTGGACAGAATCTATTAACTGAAGAAAACATGAACTTAGATGACGATATATCAAAACCATACAATTTTGAAACTCACAAAGAAAAAGTTGAAGAAGTTACAATTCCATATACGCCTGGGGGTGAAACTAAACATTTTAAATACGAAAATCCTGAAACATACACTCCGATTGATGATGCGCCGGTTATAATTCCTAAAGTAAGACCAGTGCGTGAAATTCTAAGTCAGTTCGAGCCACAATATAAAAATCGAGACGATGATGAAGTTTTCCACAAATGTACATTTAGAACTAAAGTTAAAGAAGCAATTGATGAGTTGAAACAAGCAGATATTGACGTCAAGCATATTCTTCAAGTCGAAAATGATATTTACGTAGAAGAAAATACAGACAAAGGAAATAAAACAACTGATTTTGATGAAGAAATTGACACAGTTGAAGATGAAGCACAACAGTTTGATACTGTTAGAGATAACGAACCAGAACCACAAGATTTTACTCAAATCTCTGCTGCAAAAAGTATTAAAATAAGTGATTCCTATATAAAAACCAAAGTTCTTGATACTAGGAGGACTGTGTCGGTTGCAGATCTTAATCCAGGACAAGCCAAAGTCAAAGTATCAAGTATTATAACCCGAATGAAGTCTCACGATAGAATAGAACTTGAAAAGAAAGAAGTTCCTATAAATATCAAAGAAATGCCAAGACAAAGATCGGTGTCAGAGAAAATTGCTCTATTTGAGGTAAGACAAATAAGTATTGGTCGATTGTTAGGGTTCTGTACCCAAAAAACCCCCGACTTAAAAAATGTTCCAAGTTAAAACAAAACTAAACTCTAAAAAGACAAAAATAATATATAAGCCGAAAATTTCATGTCTCTGAGTAGGTATGTGGTACCTTACGTTTCCGCGTCGGGGGACGCGGGAATGTGTCACAGAAGTTGATGGTATGGTAACCGACCCGTGCTTATAGTATCTAACGTTTCCGCGTCCCCCGACGCGGGAACGTAAGGTACAGCTACCACATACCTACTCAGAGACATGAAATTTGTTTTCGGCTTATTATTTTTGCCTTTTTAGAGTTTAGTTTTGTTTTAACTTGGAAGTTGGAACATTTTTTAAGTCGGGGGTTTTTTAAATTTTTAATTTTGTTTTTTTTATTTCACCCTTTTTATAACAGCGATTTTGATTAAACATGCATATTGGTGTCACAAAAGTTAAGTCCTTTCATTTGATACCCCACTCGGGTATATTTGAAAACATTCGGTTTTTATTTCCGAGTTTGACCCTACATATACTTTGAACGGCTAAGCCGATTTTGATTAAACATGCATATTATTGTCACAAAAGTCATGCTCTTTTATTTGATACCCCACTCGGCCATATTTGAAAACATTCGTGTTTTATTTCCGAGCTTCAACAAACATATATTATGAACGGCTGAACCGATTTTGATCAAACATAGCTAAGAACACCTATCAACCAAAAAAAACTACATTGAAATCGGTTCATCCGTTCGTGAGCTACGATGCCACAGACAGATACACACACACAGACAGACAGACAGACACGTGAAACTTATAACACCCCTCTTTTTCCGTCGGGGGTTAAAAACTGGCTGTTCATGACATAAAATCATGTAATATTTCTTATGTTTTAATTGCTAAAGACATTTTTTTTACTAGAAATATTTTACAAAGAGAAATAGGTAGGTACATCATCTAAAAATCATGACAGGACAGGATTCGAACCTGTTCCCTGTTTTATCTCGCTTGCTGGGGCGAGTGCGCAACTACTGCGCCGCACGGGTTTCCGCGTGATATTTCTAATAAAATCAAGTTATAAAAACGGGGCAAGTGCGACACTCGCGCACAAAGGGTTCCGTACCACTATCGCAATTGGATACGGAACCCTAAAATGGTTTACAACAACCAATTTTTAAATTTTATAGGAAAATATGAAATATTTATCTTCGATTCTTACTCCCATCAACCGAATCACTCAAAAAAAAAAAAAACCTTGGCACAAAGAAAATCTAAAACTTATAAGAAACTCTTTGGTAAGTAAGGCAGACTGGTATATTTGACAGATAGGGCAGCCATTTTGAATTTCATGACCAACTCGATTTGTCCTGACCAATCAGAAGCGACCTCACATTGAACTAAACTCCTTGTTATTTTTGAAACACGTTTGTTGTATGGGAGCCCCTTTTAAATAATTGTTTTATTTTGTTTTTAATATTTGTTGTTGTAGCGGCAACCGAAATACATCTTCTGTGAAAATTTCAACCTTCGCTAGCTATTACGGTTCATGAGATACAGCCTGGTGACAGACGGACAGACGGACAGACGGACGGACGGACAGACAGACAGACAGACAGCGAAGTCTCAGTAATAGGGTCCCGTTTTTACCTTTAGGTACGGAACCCTAAAAAACTATTGTTTTCTCATTGGCCATATCATACTCGTATTGCCATAGGTGTACCTAGTACCTAACTACCTACCTATTATGATTTTGGACAGATGAAAATAAAAATACTGTGTCTTCACTTCATAAAAACAAAAACTTTTTACCCTTACCGTTAATTTAATAAAGAGGAAAAAAAAAACACATTTCCTTCTTATCGTCCTTCTCACAAAAGGAGTCGCGCGGTAACTAACGAAATTAAAGTTAGTTTTTCAAAATATTGTTCCTTTGTGTCTGTTGCGTTAACTGCACTCCCTATTTAAGGAAAAACTGATCTGATCTGATTATAATTAGATTAGATTAAGTTTAATATTGTATCAAACTTATAACACCCCTCTTTTTCCGTCGGGGGTTAAAAACTAAATAAAATGACATTTTACATTGCAGCGTCCGCGGGACTTCGTTTGTGAATTGGACTATATCATTATTTATTTTGTTTTTAAATGTATAGGTGGCCAGTTCGATTATTATTTTACTCGTTTTTTTTTCGATAGTGTGTTTATACGGACCTTCGTGTCCAAAGTCGAAACTATTTTTCGGGAACAAAAAGTTTTTACTTATTTTATGATGACCAAAATAAAACAGTTTGGTTACATTACAAGTTATCACAGGGTATTATTATCAATCAAATCAACTATTATTAATTTATTATATTTTATGTACATGTATTATATGTATAAGTATTCTGTGATTCTGTGCTACTTATTGTTACAATTCGCCATGTTTTTCACAATGCCACCCAAAATTCCTACAGAAACCCAGACTCAAAAGACTTCTATTTACACCAAAAAAATAACGAATCTTTTTTTTTAAACTTCGTGGGTAGTTTAAAAATTCATTTCTTTTTCGTCGTCCATTCCAGGAAGGCTTGTTCTATAAAATTGAAAAATAATTAATTTCGTTCAAATAATTACTTAAAACCATAAAAAAAAATGAACGTATACCACTTGTTACTGTACATATTATCGTTGGTAAGTTGTTTTTAATCACTTTGTTGTTAAATATCGAAAAATAGTATCTTTTGGGATTTCGATTACACGTGGTCATCAAACCCCTATGGAAAAAGAGGGATGTTTTTAAATTTGTGGTGTCTGTCTGTGGCATCGTAACTCACGAACGGATATTTTTTTATTTTGATATAATACTATTTTTTGATGATAGGTGATTTTTTACATCTAATCTAAGCTATTAGGGCTTGATATTTAGGTACATAGTGATAAGTCGCAGCGTAGGCGCGTCGGAGCAGCGTCGCAAATTCCGCTCACATAATCACAGCACAGTACAGGCGATAGTTACACAGTTTCGTAACAATACGGCGACGCGCCTCCGTCGCGACCTATCATTGCGCGTAGGTATACGTATCTTATAGGACACTATAGGTAGATTTGTGCATATAAATATAACGTTCTTTTATCGCCACGTCGACGATGGGAGTTTTAGGGTTCCGTGCCTCAAACGAAAGGTAAGAAAAGGAACCCTTATGAGATCACTTTATTGTCCGTCTGTCCTTTCATTAGTCTAGACCAGGGATGGGGAAAATAAAGTGTAGTTTTTGTTGAACATGGGAAGGTGAAAAGCGCAGGACGCAGCTAGTATCTAATAATATGTACCTACACCTTGCCTAATTTTATTTATTAAACCTCTTCTTTTTTTTTCAGAGACTTACCCCGTTCAATGGCGCCGCCGCGGCATCACTCTCCAATTCGACCACAGTTCCCCCCACCGGCCCTACCACTTCACTGGTCAGGTTACCATCCACCACCTTGACCACGGTCCACCCCACCGTCCGTCCTACCGTCCCCTCTAACACTTCAACAGTCAGATTACCATCCACCACCCTGACTACCGTCCCCCCCACAACTTCACCCCTCAGGCTACCACCCACCTCCCCTCCCCCCACGACCGCCGCACCGACCACCACCACGCTTTCCTCCGCTCAGATACAGGAGAGGATAGAAGAGCTGAACACTCGGCGTGGAGTGATAGAGGTTCCCACTGTGGAGCTAGCTAACGGGCAGAGGATGCCCGTTATTGCCTTGGGAACTGCTAATGTGAGTCAATAATAATAATAAAACAGGGCAAGTGCGACACTCGCGCACGAAGGGTTCCGTAACACTATGACATTTGGGTACGGAACCCTAAAATAATTTAGGTACATCCAATTTTTAAATTTGATAGGAAAATGTGAAATATTTAGCTTCGATCCTTACTCCCTTCATACGACTACACCACTCAAAAAAAAAAGAAAAAAAAAACTTTGGCACAAAGAAAATCTGAAACTTATAAGAAACTCTTTGGTAAGTGAAGGCAGACTGGTATATTTGACAGACAGGGCGGCCATTTTGAATTCCACGACCTACTCGATTCCCTTGTAGTTTTTGAAACACGTTTGTTGTATGGGAGCCCCTCTTAAATATTTGTTTTATTTTGTTTTTAGTATTTGTTGTTGTAGCGGCAACCGAAATACATCTTCTGTGAAAATTTCAACTGTCTAGCTATTACGGTTCATGAGATACAGCCTGGTGACAGACGGACAGACGGACAGACAGACAGACAGACAGCGAAGTCTCAGTAATAGGGTCCCGTTTTTACCCTTTGGGTACGGAACCTTAAAAATTATTAATCTCTGTGGCGCGTCGGGAGGAAGGCCCGACTCCAATGCAGAAGGTTGGGGGTTCGATTCCCGTAGGTATTTATGCTGAAACATAAATATTTGTGTTTAAGCAAAAATAACACCCAAAACAGAAACAAATATTAAAATAAATACGAGTACGTGCGATAGGTACATATACCTATCGCACGAACTCGTATTTGTTAACAAAAAAAAAAGTAGTAAATCCGTGGTCTAGTACCCGTAGTACAAGCCTATTGCTTAGTTTGGGACTAGATTGCACCCGCGCTGTGTGTAACGTCGTGCTATATTTATAAGTAGAAGTGTTCTGCGGTTTCCGCCTGATCCCGCGGGATCAAAAGCAGCCAATGTGTTATTCTAGAATTTCTAGATCAGGGGTTCCCTAACTTATTTGAGTCGCGCCCCCTTTCGACCATAAAAAAAAATCCGCGCCCAGTCCTCCAGTCCAGATTATCAGGTCTGAATAAAAAAAATTAATAACAAAATAAGTATTCTTATTGCTTACTAGCTGTGCCCGCGACTTCGTCAGCGTTTTTCGAACACCTACCCATCGCTGTGCAAAAATCTAGTATCCTGCTGTGGGGGTGTGCTGCTGACATAGAAACCATTTTTGTTTTGCAAAAGAGAGCGGTGCGAGCTATCTACAAAATGGGCCCCAGGGAATCGCTTGAAGAAAAGTTTAAAGAGATAAACATTTTAACTGTTTACTCTCAATACATTTATGAAAATCTGCTATACGTACATAAGAATAAATCAAGTAAATTTCACAAATACAGTGATGTCCGTCAGGTTAATTTGAGACACAAGGATGATCTGACTGTGCCCTATAGTAGGCTCCAGAAAATAAGTAAGTCGTTCTGTAGCACTAGTGTACTTTATTATAATAAACTACCTGAAGACGTATTTGACATGTCCATTACAAGATTCAAAAAATATATTAAACTTAAATTGTGTAATAAGGCGTACTATAGCACGTCGAAATATTTTGATGAGAAGAATCCATGGACATGATTGTTAACTGCTCCTGTTCAGATTAAAGATCTGTATTATGACGATTGTAATATAAAACATGATAAAAAAAAAATAAGTAATTGAAAAAAAAACCCCATGAGTTTCTTGTGGTTTCTTCTCATCGGAGGGCGCGTTCCGAAACCTCGGTAAATTAAAATCTCGACGTTTCAAAACGTACGTATGTGTGTATAATATACGTTCTAAATGAATAAAAAATTTTGAGTTTTGAGTTTTTGGTAAGTAAGTAAGCATTCTCTCAGCGATCCCATGTGGCCCGCGCCCCCCTGGAAAAGTCTCTGCGCCCCCCCTGGGGGGCGCGCCCCCCACTTAGGGAACCACTGTTCTAGATATTCCAAGTTTCATCACAACCGATGCAGTAGTTTTTGAATGAAAGAGTAAGAAAGTCACCTACAAATATATTCGTATCATACTTGCAAATATTAGTATGAAGTAGGATTATTATGTTTTGTTTTCAGCTCGAACCCAGCCTCATCAAGCCCATCATCCGGGCGGCCATAGACATGGGGTATCGAGCCATAGACACCGCGTACATCTATGGGAACGAGAGGGAGGTGGGGGAGGCCTTACAGGAGAAAATAGAAGACGGAACTGTTAAGAGGTTGGTACTGGTAGTGTTAGTCTATACAGGGTGCTCCCATCTAGGCGAACTTTTATTCTACGACTTTTAAATTTGAACTTATTTTTTGGAAATGTTGAAGTAATTTCTTTAAAAAAAAAGAGTCGATTTCTTTATCTATACTTTAACACTAATATTATAAAGAGGAAAGATTTGTATTTTTCCCGGAAATCCCGAAAATCCCGGTTCTCATAATTTATTTCCCGGTTCTTTTGCTGATTAAAAGAACCGGGAAATTCCGGGATTTTTCCGTACCGGAATTTCCCGGTTCTTTACCCTAGTACTATCACTGCGAATTTCTAGCTCATTTTTCAAATACGCAATGTTAGAATATACCGTATCTACTAATTTGTTTCTTCTAAGTTTTCACCTAATAAAAGTTGTCATATCCATCATTCCCAACCGCCACCTGCCTGCATTCCAGAGAGGACCTCTTCATCACGTCCAAGTTATGGAGCACGTTCCATCGCGAGGACCTCGTGGAACAGGCCTGCACCAACTCTCTACACGCCATGGGCTTGGACTACTTCGACCTCTATCTCATACATAACCCCATGTCTTTCAAGGTAACACCTTACTTACTTATTGACTCACTTACTGACTACTGTCTGTCTACTGACTCACTCACTCACTGACTGTCCCACTCACTCACGGCTTGACTGTGTGGCTCACTCACTGATGGACTAACTCACTGGCTGTCTCATACTCACTGACTGGCTGCTTCACTCGCTTACCTACTTACTGAGTCATTGTCTTACTTACTATCTGACTATTGAATTACTAACTGACTGTCTACTGACTTAGTTACTCACAGCCTCTAGGCTCTATCCTGTGGCTCTATCACTGTCTCACTCACTGACTGACTCATATACTGACATTTTTACTTACTGACTGCCTCACCCACATACTTAGTCATTGTCTTATTTACTCTTTGACTACTGATTGACTCACTGCCTGACTAACTCACTCACCTTCTGATGACAATCCGTAGTCAGAGAGTAAGTTCCAATCAGTAGCTCACTCACTGACTGACCCACTAACTCCAAAAAACGTCCACAGGAAGGACCGAACCCGCTACCCAAGATCGCGACAGTGCTCCAATACTCCAGCAACGACTATATGAATGCTTGGTTTGGTATGGAGCCGCTGGTCTCCAAGGGGCTGGTCCGGGGGATAGGAGTCAGCAACTTCAACTCCATCCAGGTGGGGAAGGTCACTGAGAGGGGGCGAGTCAAGCCGGTCGTCAATCAGGTGAGAAACTATGAACTTCCTCTGTGGTTATGTTCGCCTGGTACCTGGTGCTGGTACTTTCAACTAGAAATCAAGCCTTATTAATGGAAGATACGGGATGTTATCTTTCATCCCTTTCTACCTTATCTCCGAATTCTTCGAAGAAGTTCATCGCTTGTTTTCTTTCATTGGCTGGATTCATCGAATAAAATTAGTTGTTTTTGAAGACTACCCTCAAATCTCTCGAAATTAGACTCTCCATACGGGCACTGAGTGGGGGCAAGTCAAGCTGGTCCTCAATCAGGTGAGAAACTATGAACTTAACTTCCTCTGTGGTTATGATCGCCTGGTACTTTTAACTGTGAATCAAGCGCTGAAACCTTATTGGTGGGAAATACGGGATATTCTTTGTAATCGCATTGTACCTCATCTCCGACCAATGACGTTTACCGCTTGTATTTAGGGTTCCGTACCTCAAAAGGTAAAAAAGACGCTAAAAACTGGTAAAAGACGGTAAAAGCTGTATACATCGTACGTATACATAATACTCTCTTACTTATAAACGATAAATAAGTTTATGTAACGTTTGTCTCTGTCTGTTAACTTCGATATTTCATACCACAGTAAAAGACAAACGTTACATAAAGTTAGTCATCGTTTATCAAGTCTTTTAATTTAAATTTCTCATTTCCCAGGTGGAGTGCCATCCGTACCTATCCCAAGACAAACTAGAGGACTTCTGTGCCAACCGCAACGTTACCCTCAGCTGCTTCGGGGTCCTGGGGTCCAAGGGGACCCCGGAGGCCTACCGGGGCACCCCTTACACCATCATAGATGACCCCATTGTGAAGGTCATGGCTTCAGCGCTGCACGTCACTCCAGCCCAGCTGTTGATCGCGTAAGCTCTTTGTGATTTATGTTCGCCTGGTACTTTGGGATTTGAAACGGGAGTCTTAGGGTCAAATATCTGCTTGTGCAGTGTCAAAATAGATACTTTTTAGGGTTCCGTACTCATAAGGAAAGAACGGTAACCCTTACTTAGACTCCACTGTCTAGTATCTCATGAACCGTGATAACTAGACTGTTGAAAATTTCACATAGATTATCTATTACCAACAAATATCTTTCTATTACCAACAAATATACTACAATCAGAATAAAATAAATATTTAAGTGGGGCTCCCATATAATTGTTTTTTTTTTGAGACAATACGGTACGTTCATGCGCGAGTCCGACTAGCACTTGGCCGGTTTTATTTATAAATCTTTATCTACAAAATGCTTTGTCCTAACTGACAGACTGATCAACGCACATCCTAAAGCTGATAGTAGAGAGCTGAAAGGAGAAGTGTTCTTTATGTGATGTAGGTACGCATCCGATAAGATAGGGATCGGGACTTGTGCGGGTGAAACCGCGGGACACAACTAGTAAATTTCGTAAAATAATTAGGTTTGTACATAAAACTATTTATTTCAGACAACAAAGGCCCATAAATACATACTATAAAGACTAACATACATATTTTACTAGCTGCGCCCCGCGGTTTCACCCGCGTACGGCGTAATTCCCAATCCCGTGCGATTTACGGGAACAAAAGTATCCAATGTCCTTCTCCTAGCAGTTTTCAGCCAAATCGGTTCAGCCGGTCAGCATGTTATAAATAGCTGTAACTAACACGACTTTCTTGTAATATATTACTAACAATATTTGTTGCGTAATGTTTGTTGCGTAAATCGGACCGGAATTCCCGAGTCAACGTCGAGTGTCGAGTTGAAGGCGAGATGGTAGATCCGCGCCGCGGTATACTCCCTGAACATCGAGGCTTCGAGATCTCTTAACAATTCATAAACGCCTGGTACTTGATATTCCAGGTACCAACTGAAGTCGGACCGCGCGGTGGTAGTGAAGTCGTCCTCAGCGGCGCACTTGTGGGAGAACCTGCAGTCGCTGCGAGTCAACCTGACTGACGCCGAGCTCGGAGGGCTGAGGATGATGCATAGGAATAAGAGGATCTTTACCTTTGCTGGGTCAGTGCATTTCTATGTGGATCATACATAACAATACGACTAAATTGAACATTTTACTAAAACATTTTGACTAATAACTATTTGACTAAAACATAATAAATAATACTATTGACACTATTCGACTATTAACACTTTTCGACTATTAACACTTTTCGACTATTAACACTATTCGACTATTAGAACTATTCGACTATTAACACTATTCGACTATTAACACTATTCGACTATTAACGCTATTCGACTATTCACTTATCGACTAAAACACCATTCTACTAATGATAATTTGACCAAAACACAATTAGACTATTACAATTGGACTAAAACACATTTTCACTAATAATAAATGGACTAAAACACAATTCGATTTATGTCATCATCATTTCGCGTTTGGGCGGACATAGCGAGACATTTGTTCCCCACGTAACTAGCCGGTTTTCGTAAAACGTGACCGTACCACTGTAAGCGGCATTCTTGCAATTTATCTGAAAATGAAAATGAAACACAACGTCTTTGAAGAATTAGACTAAAGCTAATTCTTCAAAGACGTTGTGTTGTATTTGTCTGCATTTCCATGCGTATTGTGTTGTGGGTGCGTTGCCAAATGTTTTGTTTGTTTCTTCCTTAGGTGCAGTAGCAAGGAGTGTCTCTCTATGAGGAAACTCTTCAAGGGTCAGTAGGTGCCAAGGGCGTAGCCAGGATTCTATATAGGGGGGGGGGGGGGGGGGGCAGACAAAGAAAATCTAAGACTATTTTGTTTTAATCGCGGTTTTTTACATGTGTAAAGTAAAAATAAAAATACCTTTATTACTTGACTATTAATCTGCGCGGTTCTTCACAAAATCTATTTAAAACTTCTCTTACAATTTTTTTTTGGACAATTTTCCGGTGTACGTTTGTTATGTAAGGCTGCAAAGTTGGTTTTTGCAGCAAGTACTTGTATTGAAACCTGAGCTAGCGAAGCATTCTAGGATTGAAACACGAGCGCAGCGAGAGGTTTAAATATATGAAATCCTTACAACGCTGAGCGTTGTAAGGATTTCAAAGGTAAGGTTCAAAGGTCCAAAATGCAAAAAACTTTGCTGCCAAGTGTAACACACAATTTTGCACCTCACTAACGCTAGGTGCATTTTTCCGGTAGAAAACTCAATTCGGCATTATGTACCACTTCCACTTAATCTGAAGTTGTTAAATTAATATCTTCGTCGCGGCTGGCCAATGCAATTATTCAAAAAAATGAGGTATATATTTTACCTCTCTCCTCAACCTATACTATTATTTTCTTTCGTAAAGTGGGTAGTTATATTTTTGTACGCTATACACGATGTTCCGAGATGGGAGTATTAAGCCGAAAGGGGTTTATTCTAGACGTCTAGGCGAACAACTTTTGTTTTACAACTTTTGGAAATATGAAGTAGTTTTCGAAAATGTAGAGTTTAAAGTTTGCATGAAAATCAGCTGTTTTTTAGAGTTTGAGGTCATTGGCCTTAATCTGCCCTTTTATTTTGTTTGGACCACTACAATCTTAACATTAGTTGCCTTTATTTACAAAAACAGCTGTTTTTTTTTCAGTGATACAACCTCAAATTTTCGAAAAAAAAAATCGAATTTCCAAAAGTCGTAGAACAAACCCCTTTCGGCTTAATACCCCCTCCTCGGAACAGCCTGTATATAGCGAAAAAATCATATATGATTCCTCGTTTTTGTAAATAAATAAGCAAACAATCTCTAAATCGAATAATTCACGAAAAAAACCTGCTTGATATTAATAATAATAAACAATAAATACGACATTGGCAGATGAGCAACAAGTCTTCGTGGTTCGATGCCATGAACAAAAAAAAGGAATGCGGTTGGCGTATTTTCAAAGGACTTGCTTTAGAGAAAAGTTTGGATAAGACAGATTCGAATTTTGAAAAGTCTTTGCACGGTAAGAAATCTGCGCGCAAAACAGATCCTTTCCGAGGTTGTGCGGTGAAAAAGAACTGCAAAATCACATTTTGCGCGCTACCGTGCAAAGACTTTTCAAAATTCGAATCTGTCTTTTCCAAACTTTTCTCTAAAGCAAGTCCTTTAAAAATGCGTCAACTTCATTTCTCGTGGAAACACTATACCCGGAAGTATTTTTAATTTTTTTCAGTTAATGAAAAAATATCTAACTTACAAAACGGAATATAACTTCATTTTATAATCTGCGCAAATAAAACATTGTTTCATAACTTATCTAATACTAGCTTAGTTGATTGACCTTTGCAACTCTTTAGGATTCTAGTTTTCCAATCTTTTAAACTCGGTAGAGATCGTGTGCTGCAGACCGCGTGGTTTATTATGACTTATACTGGTGACCGACCGCTCTTCTAGGGGGGGGCAGCTGCCCCCCCCTGCCCGTACCTCGCTACGCCCATGAGGTGCACTAGCATAGATGGGAACTTCGAACTGTATGGAAAACATGAGATATTGACATAATAGTGTCAATATCTGGTGGGGGGCAGATAATGGGGATTGTGACAAGTGTTTCCAAACTAACGACAGTTTAACTATCGATAATCAATCATCTACAATATCGATAGGTCGAACGATAGTATCGATACTATCCATACAATCGATAATTTTACGCTATCATTAGTGGACCTTTGATTCAATAGTATTGTTTATGAAGTATAAATGAGTATTGGTTGAAGTTATATTATTACTAGCTGACCCGGCAAACGTTGTTTTGCCTTATAAATTACTAGCAGCTCCCCGCGGTTTCACCCGCATAAGTCCCGATCCCGTGGGAATATCGGGATCAAAAGTAGCCTATAGCCTTCCTCAATAATTGGACTATCCAACACCGAAAGAATTTTTCAAATCGGACCAGTGGTTCCTGAGATTAGCGCGTTCAAACAAACAAAAAAACAAACTCTTCCGCTTTATAATAGTAATAGATAGATAGTAGCCGATTCTCAGACCTACTGAATACGTATACAAAATCTCATAAAAATCGGTCAAGCCGTTTCGGAGGAGTACGGTAACTAACACTGTGACATGGAAATTTTATTTATTAGAAGATGTAGTCAATATTTTAGTACTAAACGTGTAGTCGTAATAATAAATATTTATTTAAATGCTATTTTATTTTAATTATTTAAGTTACATTGATAATGTAACTTTCTAATGTAGCCTCGATCATTTTACTGACTCAGAAACCGCTCGCAAATCTGTATATATTTTAAAGGACAAAAAGCAAGGCCTACTCACTCAATATTAATTTTTGTGTGTGTTTTTTGTTTCAGAATGGGCGACACACACAATAACTATCCATTCAATAAACCCTTCTAAGTAAAGGCACCTTCCAACTTTTTTTTTTAATATTGTGTGTTCTTTTTTAAGATTTTGACATTAGTTTTTAGTTTTACTACGTGATCAATGATTTTTAAAAGATTTTTTCAGTTTGGTAATGGAATAGCTCCTTTTTGGATCATTTCTACGGTACCATTTTCTGAGCCAAACCAGTAAGTAAACCTTTCTGTGAACGGCCAATCCTTTTATGCTGGCTAAGTGGTATGGCAGTGGATTGGCTTAGTGGTCGTCACCGTGTGAATGGCCCATTCTGCAGTTTTCAAACTAACATATTTTTTGCACAAAATTACATAGAAATTGCACAATTTCATTACCTTAATAATATGAAAAAATCTCTTCCGAATTGCATTTAATAATTTGACATTTTTGTTTTGTAAAATTTTGGGATCGTTTTGTATTAATATTATTTAGTACTTAATATTAAGTTCTGTACTTTTAATATACTTTTGTATGAGTAGTACTTTACTTTTTACTTTTGATAATGCATTTTTGTAATTCAATTTTAAGGTTTTTTTTTAATAATTAGTAATGTCCAATTGTCTTTGTAAATTTTTGGTAAATCCATTTTGTGATGCTTCGCCAATTTTAATGTTGACAGTAAAATAGATAGATAAGAATACTGAAGTATCAATTTTATTATTATGTAATTTCAAATACATTTTAGTATTAATTATTGGACTTTTTTTCCACAAAATGCCAGATTTGTTTTGTATTTTCGTTTTTAGGGTTCCGTACCTAAAGGTAAAAACGGGACCCTATTACTGAGACTTCGCTGTCTGTCTGTCTGTCTGTCTGTCTGTCCGTCCGTCCGTCCGTCTGTCCGTCTGTCCGTCTGTCCGTCTGTCCGTCTGTCCGTCTGTCCGTCTGTCCGTCTGTCACCAGGCTGTATCTCATGAACCGTAATGGCTAGAAGGTTGAAATTTTCACAGAACACGTATTTCGGTTGCCGCTACAACAACAAATACAAATAAAAATACAAACAAATAAAAACAAAATAAAACAATTATTTAATAGGGGCTCCCATACAAGAAACGTGTTTCAAAAATAACAAGGAGTTTCGTACAATGTGAGGTCGCTTCTGATTGGTCAGGACAAATCGAGTTGGTCATGGAATTCAAAATGGCTGCCCTATCTGTCAAATATACCAGTCTGCCTTACTTACCAAAGAGTTTCTTTTATGTTTCAGATTTTCTTTGTGCCAAGGTTTTTTTTTTTGTTTTTTGTGTGTTTCGGTCGTTTGATGGGAGTAAGAATCGAAGATAAATATTTCATATTTTCCTATAAAATTTAAAAATTGGTTGTTGTAAACCATTCTAGGGTTCCGTATCCAATTGTGATAGTGGTACGGAACCCTTTGTGCGCGAGTGTCGCACTTGCCCCGTTTTTTTACTTATTTCGATTTGTGTTTTCGTAGTTTGTAGGTACTTAATAGTAGTAGTACTTAGTGGTATTTTAAAGAACTTTTTGTATTTTTTAATTATAATTGAATGAAATAAACGAATAAAGTGTAAGACTAAATTTATTTTGTTTTTTTTTTATTATGATTTTTCCTACACTTGGAAATTTAGTTTTTTTTTTTAATTTGGTTACAATTTGCTTAGTTTAGGACTAGATTGCGCTGTATGTAACGTCGTGCAATATTTACCTATTTAATTAGATGCTAATAAATGAAATATTTTAATGTAGGTATTTCAATACTGAAACGTACACACACAGAAAAATTTAGCCCCAAACTAAGCAAATTGTAACCAAACTCAGAGATTGAATCAAAACCTGTTTAATATTTTTTGAAAATATATGTTTCGCTGTAATTTATTGCAAAATAACTAACAAATTGCTTACCATGAATAGAATAGTGTTACCCCATAGGCGACTAAGGGATCTGAGGGAGACTAGCAAACCTTAAGTTCTCCCCGCGCAGTGGCGGGTAAACTACTTGGTCCTTAGGAGGAGTCAGGCCGTAAAAATATTGACAAATCTATTTGCAGAAGGTATGATCAATGTTGACTTACCGATGCGCCGACCCCAAATAAACCAAAACTGTTAAGTTATTGCATAACTTTTATCGCGGGCTTTCAGAAAATAAAACCTAACACCCCCCACTCCGCCATGGAGAACTCAGAAACTACTGGACCGATTTAAAAAAAACACCAAAAGAAAGCTTTGGCACCACAGAATAGATAACAATAGTAGAAAGGGCATAGCAATGTGTCAATGTCACAATGTGTTAGCATATATGAAGCGACTGAGGTGAGGTCAGTACATCTGTACTGACGTATGGCACACGCGCCACGCACACATGCCCCTTCCTCTGTTGTTATTTATTCCGTGTTTGGCACAAATAAAATCTGAAACTTATAAGAAACTCTTATAAGTTTGAGTGATATTCGCATAATTAATGATACATTTCTGTACAGTACCTACGGGCAAAGACCTTTCAGCTAATTAAGAACGCGGCGACTGTTACCATTTCCATACAAACTTAATACCAAAATAAATTATGAAAAATTTAGTTTTCTACCTTAATATCGATATTATTCGGATTCTTTTATAGAGTCCCCACCACAAGGTTTTCCAAAATATTCATACGAAATGAAATAAAACGGTGAAACATTTTTTACATTTTTCCAGCGTAAATTACTAGTTTACATCTAATTTGTTTTATATCATTCCCAATAAAAAGTAATTTACGCTGTAAAAATGAAAAAAAATGTTTCTGTTTACATTTTCACAATTTTCAGATGATGTAGTACAGAACTGTAGCCACATTAGCAACAAATACTAAAAACAAAATAACACAAATATTTAATAGGGGCTCTCATACAACAGCAGCGATTTTTCAACGTTAAACGCAACGTAAGCGCGATTTATTTTAACCACTAGCGCTATTAGTAACAATTGTGGTATTGGTACGGAATATCACTGAATATCCTTCGTGCGCGAGTCAGACTCGTACTTGGCTGGTTTTAGTATTTGTTATTATAGCGGCTACAGAAATAGAACTTCTGTGAACATTTCAACCGTCTAGCTATTACTGTTCATGAGATATGGCCTGTTGACAGACAGACAGACGGATGGACAGACATACAGCGGAGTCTCAGTAATAGTGTCCCGTTTTTAACCTTTGGGTACGGACCCCTAAAAAATCAGTATTGCCTGGAAGAAACCGTTCTCAGTGGTCGTGGTCTCAGTCGCCTATTGTGCCACTCTGTGTGTACCTATCTTGAACTATCCTAGAAAAAAAGAATCATCACAATCGGCCGAGCCGTCTTCAATTAATCGGCGAACATACAACCGAATTGAGAACCTCCTTTTTTGAAGTCAGTTAAAATAAATGCAGCTGTGTAGTAGGTATACCTTTTAATATATAAATATGAATATGTGCGACATATATTTATCGAGGCGTCTGCCCCAGCTGAATTTTTAGAAAGAGTGACGTCAGCATTGCTGACGTCACACTGATCACTGATCCCATTATCTTCACTCATCGCAAATTCAAAACACAGATATCAACAATCACTCTTTTATTTCTATAAACACTTATTTATTCTAATCTTAACTAAATAATAAAAAGTCTAATAACCTAACAAAGTAAATAATAAAAACAACACTCACAACTCGTCCGCTCGATCCCGTGGAAATATCAGGATCAAAAGTAAAGTTACTCAGGGTGAATGTAGCTATCTAATGGTAAAATATTTTTTGCAATCGGCCCAGACATTTTTGAGTTTTTAGTTGATAATAAGGCTATGTTCCACAGTTTTGTCCTGACTGACTGACTGATCAACGCACAGCCTAAACCGCTGATAAGTACCTACTTAGAGTGCTGAAATTTGAAGAGTGTGTTCTATGATATTATGCAGGCATCCGATAAAAAAGGATTTTTGAAAATTTCCACGGGATCGGGACTTATGCGGGTGAAACCACAGGACACAGCTAGTTTCTTTCATTAAAAAACTTCAAGAAGGCATTAAATTAAAAGAGTTGCTTCTTTGAAATCGTTCAATAATCGACTAAAATGAAATCCAATTTCCGATTTGATGGAACAACACTATGTGAACTGTGGTCTGTGAAACTTCAATTTTTGAGACTTTTGGCGGGAAAGCGGAGACAATATGTCGTGCTCCAATTTTATTTTCGTTAAACTATGTTGTAAACTCGGTTAAATTGTGTAATTTTGGTGGAATCTTATTCAATTTAGTTCCGTGAATGTGCACAAGTGTAGTGAAAACAAAATTGAGTGTTAAACATGGACTTTCCGTTGTTTCGCGCCGAAGCTCCTTGAAGGTTATAGTAAAGTTGCCACCGCTTTACCATAGCCCCTGACTTGAAACTAGAGGCCCGATCGGGCTAATTTCATGCAAAATACTTGATACTGGCAAGATGTACGACGCCAAAACTATAATGAGAAACTTGAAATATTCTAAAACTTGACCCTGGCTATTCCAAATTGGCCATATCGGTCTCAGACCGAAATAAATTAAAAAAAAAAACGTCATTTTTTTTTGTTTGTTGTTTGTTGTTGTCAAAAATGGTTTTTACTTATTTTTACGAATATTTCCCAACTTTCTCGTGTGTTTCTGTGAGATAATGATGTAAATATGTCTAAGGCGTGGGTGGCAGGCGGCTTGTGCCGCTGTTGCCACGCCGAAGGTAACTTCAAGAGCTTAGAGATGATACCCTACTTCGAAAGCAATCGTGACACATTTTCCATGATTTTGAAAGAAACTTTCGATATTACGGTAAGTTTTTAACTTTCTCTTTGAGTGAATAGAACGTCTAGAAGGTCTGAACGATCAAATAATCTAAATTCCAGATACAAAGATAGAATTTATAATAGAAAGGCATTTTAAGAGACCTATGCAGACCTACACTACCTAGGGAAAACAGACACTACCTACCTATAAATAAATAATAATAATAAATAATAATAATAATAAATTCTGTGAACAACACACAGCGCCATCTAGCCCCGTGGTAAGCGACTAAGCTTGTGTTACGGTGACTTTTGCAAATACATACATATTATACATAGAAGGACACCCAGACCAGACACAAATATTTATTTTTAAGCATAAATACTTGCACCCGGCGGGAATCGAACCCGCAACCTCCTGCATTGCAGTCGCGCTCTCGCACGACGCGCCACAGAGGTCGACCTATATTCCCTAAGTAGTGGCTGCACTAGCCTACGTATAGGAACACAGACTAGTTAACTTGGTGCTATGACTTAGATCTGCTTTATACCAACTCAGTGTAAAGACATTAGAATTTTGAAGAGATTTGAAAAAGCCAGCTCTTAAGCTGGGGATGGTGACTAGCTGACGCTGCAGTCTCCTACCAAGACTGCAATGCAGGAGGTTGCGGGTTCGATTCCCGCCGGGTGCAAGTATTTATGCTTAAAAAAATAAATATTTGTGTCTGGTCTGGGTGTCCCTCTATGTATAATATGTATGTATTTACAAAAGAAAAATAAATATAAGTATTATATCCGTTGTCTAGTCACCGTAACACAAGCTTAGTCGCTTACCATGGGGCTAGATGGCGCTGTGTGTTGTTCGGAGAATTTATTTATTTATTTTTATTTTAAGTTCTTGTTCCTTTATCACCACGGTAGCATCGTGATGAGGTAGATTCAGTGTATGTTACTATTCATAATTGGCATGAACTCTTTTCCAAGAGCACCAACATCTTTTTCTCTAAGAGAATGTTGTGTGCTAATGACATGGCGCTTACGGTGAAGGAAAACATTGTGAGGAAACCGACATGTCCTAGGACTCACCATATTCCGGAGGCATAGGACGGAGTAGGATCCTGTGGCATCTTACTGCTTATCCCCTCTAAGAAACCACATACAATGGTCCAATTGTGAGGCTGTGCGGCTTGTGCGGAAAAGGCCCAGCGAAACCAACTAATAACTTACGAAAATGTTTTCAGTTATTAACTTCCAGTGATGTCTATAACATTTGCAACTCGTGTGAGCCTCGGTTGAAAGATGCTGCGTTGTTTAAGAGACAGATCAAGTTGTGCGAGGAGAGGTTCACAAGTTTATATTTTGGACCTATTAGTGTTTATGGTGAGCTACTTAATATTATAAAGGTGAAAGGAGGACCTATAAAGTCTCTGGCATAGTAAGCGGTCATCTTGATTCATTTTAGGGTTTTGTACCCAAACAGGACCCTAAAAAGAATTACTGAGACTTCACTGTCTGTCCGTCTGTCATCAGGCTCATGAACCGTAATAGCTAGGCTCAACTGCCTAGCTTTTATAGTTTTCACAGATGATGTATTTTCGTTGTCCCTATAACAACAAATACTAAAAACAAAAGGTTACATCCCATACAACAAATGTGATTTTGACATAAAAACCGCGATGTATTTTTACTACTAACGCCATCTAGTGATGGAGTACCTAACGTTTGCATTGCGTTTACTGATTGGTTGGTCTAGTGTTCATTTTAGGGTTCCGTACCCAATTGTGATAGTGGTACGGTACCCTTCGTGTGCAAGTCCGACTCATACTTGGCCGGTATTTTTTGATCTCTTGTCGGACAACAAAACCTATATATTTTGATAGAAGAGACCTAAATAACAGATCGTATAAAAATCAGGATGGCTGATGTGATTATGCCAAGGCATAATCATTTGTGAGCATTTTGTGAGTGTGTTTGTTGTTCTTTAAAATCGTGGCTTTGCAACATATTTACTTAGATTATGTTAAAATATTTCCAGGGCCTGAAGGAAAAGTGAAGTTTGAAACAGAAGTAAATGCCGAACCAAATGAAAACAAAGTTGAAAATGAAATTCTTGATAATGGTATGAGTTTCTTTTTACTGAGACTTTGCTGTCTGTCTGTATGTCCGTCCGTATGTCACGGCCACTTTTTAGGGTTCCGTACCTAAAGGTAAAACGGGACCCTATTACTGAGACTTCGCTGTCTGTCTGTCTGTCTGTCTGTCCGTCCGTCCGTCCGTCCGTCCGTCCGTCCGTCCGTCCGTCCGTCCGTCCGTCCGTCCGTCCGTCCGTCTGTCCGTCTGTCACCAGGCTGTATCTCATGAACCGTAATAGCTAGAAGGTTGAAATTTTCACAGAAGATGTATTTCGGTTGCCGCTACAACAACAAATACTAAAAACAAAATAAAACAATTATTTAAAAGGGGCAAACATAACAAGGAGTCAGGACAGGAAGAGGGACAGGAGGACAAATCAAGTTGGTCATGGAATTCAAAATGGCTGCCCTATCTGTCAAATATACTAGTCTGCCTTCACTTACCAAAGAGTTTCTTTTATGTTTCAGATTTTCTTTGTGCCAAGGTTTTTTTTTTTTTTGAGTGATTCGGTTGTTTGATGGGAGTAAGAATCGAAGATAAATATTTCATATTTTCCTATAAAATTTAAAAATTGGTTGTTGTAAACCATTTTAGGGTTCCGTATCCAATTGTGATAGTGGTTCGGAACCCTTTATGCGCGAGTGTCGCACTTGTTTTTATTTTTTTTTGATCATTTTTTTCCAGAGGCACAAGATGAGTATTCGGAGCACGGCATTGATCTGGATGACATCCCTCTCTGTGATTTGAAGAGTGTCTTCAGTTTTTCCGAAGACCAGCGACACCACAGCGAGTGTAACTGGACACCTTTTACACTTCTTTTATGCAGATTATGCCACTTAATTGATATTGTGTTTATTAACTCAAAGGGTTAAATAAAATGGAACCCTATTACTGAGAGTCCGCTATCTGTCTGTCATCAGGCTGTATCTCATGAACCGTGATAGCTACGGTAGCTACGATAGACTGTTGAAATTTACACAGATGATGTATTTCTCTATACCCACGCTAGCAACAAATACTGAAAACAAAATAAATCAAATATTTAAGGGAGGCTCCCATACAACAAACGTGATTAAGGTACATAAGAACGCAACGATATCGCGATGTATTTTTAACACTAGCGCCATCAAGTGATGCGAGTGATAGACTTGCGCCAGTAGTAAAATAAAATTGTGCGTTTGCGTTGCGTTCAGGGATTGGTTGGTCCAGTGTTCATTTCAGGATTCCGTACCCAATTCTGATAGTGGTACGGAACCTTTAGTGCGCGAGTCCGACTCGCACTTAGCCGATTTTTTTCTCGTAGTCATGGCATAAAGTATGGTATGCAACTCTTGAATAAGGTATGGATTTACATTTAGGGCCATGAATCACTGACGTCGCTCAGTAATCTAACACTTGAATCACTCGCTACGCTTGTACACTTTAAATCCTTCCTTTATTTATTCACTAATATACTATTATCTCTTTATTTCCCAGACGACACAAAACCTCTGAGCAAGTTAAAGAAGAAATTCCCCTGCGAGATATGCGAAAAGAAATTCACATACTTTGGCTCCTTAGAAGTTCACATGAAGATTCACTCCGGGGAGAAACTCTTCCATTGCCACATCTGCCAGGAGAATTACCCGACGAACCGGGAACTTACCCTACATTTCGGGGAGAAGCACCGCACTGGCAACACTTACCCTTGTACAGTTTGCAAGAAAGTGTTCGAGAAACCGAGGCTGTTGAAGAAACATTTGAAATCGCATTTTGCGCAGAAGTTCAAGTGTCCACAGTGTGGGAAAGAGTTTGTGAGGAAGAAAGGGTTGAAGGAACATTTGAAAACGCATACAGGTATGAAATAGTTTAAATTATTACTACAGAACTACTATTTTTAGGGTTCCGTACCCAAAGGGTAAAAACGGGACCCTATTACTGAGACCCTGCTGTCTGTCTGTCCGTTTGTCTGTCACCAGGCTGTATCTCATGAACCGTAAAAGCTAGACAGTTGAAATTTTCACAGAAGATGTATTTCGGTAGCCGCTACAACAAATACTAAAAACAAAAATAAATCAAATATTTAAAAGGGGCTCCCATACAACAAACGTGATTAAGGGAACAAAACGCAAGCTAGCGCCATCTAGTGATGCGAGAAATTTTCACAGAAGATGTGTTTCTATTGCCGCTATAACAACAAATACTAGAAACTATTATTTTTTACAGGTGAAAAGAAGTACCAATGTCACGTATGTTCGAAGTCGTTTGGCCACAACCAGACTTTGAAGTCACACATCTACACACATACAGGCGAAAAGCCTTACATTTGCGACGTCTGTGGTCGAAGATTCCCTCAACGCACACATCTTAAGAGACACATCTACATTATACACAACCAAATAAAAAACCACCTTTGTTCTGTTTGCAATAAAAAGTTTTCTTCAAAAAGTTACCTGTTAATTCATGAACGCACTCATACAGGCGAAAAGCCATTTTCCTGCGAGATTTGTATGAAGAAATTCACAGCGTACACGACTTTGAAAGTCCATTCGCGAATTCATACAGGTTTGAAACCGTATTCTTGCAATTTTTGTGATAGGACTTTTGCCCAATTGGCCAGTTTTAAGCTTCATTCGAGAACTCATACAGGCGAAAAACCTTTTTCATGTAAAATTTGTATGAAATCCTTCTCTGATAATGGGTATTTGAAAATTCACATGAGAGTTCATACGGGTTTGAAACCGTTTTCGTGCGAGACTTGTAAAAGGTCTTTTCGTGAGAACGGCCAGTTGAAGAGACATTTGAGAACGCATACGGGTGCTAAAGCTTATACTTGTAAAGTTTGTAATAAGGAGATTGGGAATTTGTCGAAGCATATGAAAGTTCACGCGGCTGATACGGTTTTTGTGAAACATAGCTAGTGAATGGGCTTGAAGTCGGAAAATTGGTATTGAAATTGATGAAATTCAATTTATTTTTCGGTTTTAAACGCGTGGTGTTTATGAGCCCTATAGCCGCTAATCTTAAAATCCATGTCGGGTTCATCGAAAATTGACGATTATTTCATAACGGAATGTTGACCTTTTTTTTGTATGGATTGTAATCGACATTGTTTCCGACATTTTAGTGCAGTTTCCAGACAAATATGTCGAAACGTTTGAAGCCTATCGACATTTTAGCCAAAACAGACATTTTTTGTCTGTTTTGGCTTTGCACCAATAGGGGGTTTTTGTCTTAAAACTACACCAAAATGTAGGAAACAATGTCACCTACAATCCATACACAAAAAAAAGTTCTACGACATTCCGTCATGAAATCATCAACAATATTCGATGAGCCCGACAGGGATTTTGAGTTTAGCGGCTATAGGGCTCTTAATATCAAAATCCAAGACCTCTTAAATTATTATTTTATTTATTTTAATGACTGATTGCAATCTATTTTTATTTATTGAATTACCTACTAATGTATTACACTTTGTACTTATATTTTTTAAATTTTATATCTAAGAGTTCTAGATTTAAGAGAAATAAATTATTTTTGGAATTATTTTGCAGGTACCATTTGTTTCAATTTTCCACTAAAAGCATACCTACCATAAAACCTAATTAATACTTGCTGCATCCCGCGGTTTCACCCCGATCCCGTGGGAATATCGGGATTAAAAGTAGCCTATGTTACTCGGGGTGAATGTAGTTTTCTAATGGTGAAGGTGAAATTTTTGAAATCGGTCCAGTAGTTTTTGAGTTTATTCATTACAAACACACGCACAAATACAAATCTTCCCTCTTTATAATATTAGTGTAGATCAGGGGTTCCTAAACTGGGGGGCGCACCCCCCAGGGGGGGCGCAGAGGCATTTACAGGGGGGCGCGGGTCACCTGTGTAGTTAAGTATTAAAACCTGAGAGAATGCATTCGATACGACCAATAAAATTATCTGAACTTGACGCCTGTCAAGAACATAATATTGTTTCCTCAGTCGGCTAATATTAAGATCATGTTAAGACCTAATCACCCTCTACCTCCTCACAGTAAAGACGCGTCGTTCCGGACCGTAATAATTCCTGGAAACATGTTCAGAGTAGGACCGATAACAATCCAATCCACGATCTCTATAGAAATCAATCAACATGTCCGGTCCGTGCCGCACGAGACGGACGGCAAGCGAGCGAACGACCGACGCACCGACGACGCTAAGCGAACGACCGACAACTGTCTGGCTGGAACGAGCGGACCGATTAGCGCCGCGGAACTATTACAACATAAAACATGTTCGGTCCGCGCGGAACGGCAAGCGAGCGACGACGACGGCGCGGGCGGCGAACGACCGAGCGTCGAGCCGACGGACCGATCAACGCCGCGGAACGACTACGACGCGCACCGACGGGGCCTCGATGCGAGGCGAGAGCGCGAGTGAGTGAGTGATCGTTCCGCGACGCGAGAGCGACAGAGAGGAGACATTTCGCAGTATGCATTCCCTCTATGTCCGGCAGGACATGGACATGTTTTAATTGCAAGTACCTATTTGCTAAAAATGCTTTCGTTGCATACGGTCTGTATTGGCTGAACTTGATAGTTCCGCGAACATGTTTGCTGGAACTAGTTCTGAGAGCGAAATGAACGATTCCATGTTCAATCCGCAAGAGGACATGTTAAGCTCATGTCTACCTCACAGGCGCTATCAAAGGTATTTAGTACAACTTGCCTTTTGTATGACTTTGAAAACTATAATGAGCAATAAAAATGCTTATTTTAAACACTTTTCATTCTGGCCTGATAATCTGGAATGGACGGGGGGGGGGGGGGGGGGGCGCGGACTTTTTTTTATGGTCGAAAGGGGGCGCGCTTCAAATAAGTTAGGGAACCCCTGGTGTAGATAGTGTAGAATAGATGTAGATAGTAAACAAAATATCAGGAGCTATCCCTTTATAGTACCTACCCATCTCAGAAGATAAGTAAAAGAACCGTTATAAGATCACTCGTTTGTCTTTGTGTCACCGATTTTCTCATTAGTGAATCTATAAAGTTGAAGGGCCTTGGCATAGTCGTATATCGCGACTATCTTGTTTTTAGGGTTCCGTACCCAAAGGGTAAAAACGGGACCCTATTACTGAGACTTCGCTGCCTGTCCGTCTGTCACCAGGCTGTATCTCATGAACCGCAATAGCTAGACGGTTTACATTTTCACAGAAGATGTATTTGTTGCGCTATAAAAACAAATATTTAAGGGGGCTCCCATACAAAGCGATTTTTGACATAAAACGAAACAATACCGCGATACATTTTAACCTTTGGGTACGGAACCCTACAAGTGAAATTTCGAACAAACTCCGTTGAATATTACAAACAAGGTAGATAAATACAGGACAAATACTTACACTGCAACTTTACCTATAGAGCCCATACACAGGGATAACTCCAGAGCGCAGCGAGGGAGTCCAAGTTTAACTCCCGAGCGAAGCGAGAGAGTTTTGTACGAGTCCTGACGAAGCAATGGATTAAGGCTGCTCAAGACTAAGACAGACTTACAGCCGAATACAGAAACGCCACTTAAAATTGGAGGCGTACTTCAATAATTGAGCAGCTTCAAAATATGAAAATAGTATGTGAATTTTGAATTTGAGAGGTAAGTACTAGATCACGCTATCATCACGTCGACCATTCTAGTACATTTATTGAAACCAAAACTTATAAAACATAATTGATTTAAAAACTAAATTAAAACTAAAACTGATTAAACTGGTAAGTACTTAGTTTTTAAAGTAGAACTCAAATTTTGAGTGGCGTTTCTGTATTCGGCCGTCAGTACCGAGGTCTACCACAATGACTGCGAATATAGTTATTACAAAAATATATTCTTATGCTAAATTATTTGACAATAAATAGGATTTTGTTAAAAGAAAACAGAAAATTACTAGAATGTATAAACAAAAATATAAATAAACAGGGCAAATGAGTATTTTTCATTTCTTATAATGGGTTAACAAATGCCTTTTTAAATCACCCTTTTGAATACTTTTAAAAGCACATTTATCGCATGCATGCGGTTTTTCACCGGTATGGATCATAAAATGCCTTTTTAAAGTCGACCTTCTTTTACATTTAAAGTTACACTCACTACACGCAAATGGTTTCTCATCTTTATGTATCAATAAATGCCTTTCCAACATATCTTTCCTGTTAGTTCTAAAATCACACTGCTCACATTCAAAACGTTTAAGATCTGTATGTACTGTCCGTAAGTGCATATTCAAGTTACCTTGTTTTACAGTTTTATATTCACATTTATTGCATGCAAATGGTTTCTCACCTGTATGTAATTTTAAATGATCTTTTAATGTGGTCTTTCGATTACATCTAAAGACACATTTGTTGCACTGAAACGGCTTATCATCCGAATGTACTATTAAATGAGTTTTCAAACCACTTTTGGATCGAGTTTTATACTCACAATGATCGCAACAAAATAGTTTATCATCGGTATGAACCATTATATGATTATCTAAATGACACTGCTTTGTACTTTTAAAATGACACACCGTACATGTAAATATCTCTCGACTGTGTGTCAGTAAATGTAATTTTAATCTACTCATTTGACTAGACCTATAATCACATTTGTCACAAAGAAAGGGTTTTTCACCTGTGTGTATCATCAGATGTTTTTTCAGATTAGACTTTTGAGTACTTTTAAAATCACACACGTCGCACGCAAACGGCTTTTCACCAGTATGGATTCTAATATGCTTTTTTAAATCTCCCTTCTCGATACTTTTAAAATCACATTTATTGCAACCAAATGGTTTATAACCACTATGTGTCTTCACATGCCTTGCCAAATTACACCTAAATGTACATTTAAAATCACACTTGTCACATGCGAAAGGTTTTTCACCATTATGAGTCACAATATGTTGTTTTAAGTCTCTCTTCAGTTCTGTTTTGTAATCACATTTATTGCATGCAAATGGTTTTTCATTAGGATGTGTCATTAAATGTTTGTCAAAATGTTCTTTTTCATGAGTTTTATAGTGACACTTTGGGCACAAGAACGTTATTCTTTTCCTGCCGGACACAGCTGGTGTTCTAAGCTTGTGCCTTGTCGTGACCAGTCTCCGTTTGTTGATAGAAAGAGTGCCTGCAACATATGTTGATCATTATTAGCATTTTACTTTACAACAACATGACATACAGCCTGGTGACAGACGGACAGTGCCGTTTTTTATTTACTTATGTTTTCCCATACCCTTAGGGTACATAAGTAGGAGATTACTAGGTACTTCAACTGTTTTTTTTTGGCCAGTTCAACTTTACAGGCATGGGAAAAAGAGAACTCTTACTGAGTTTTCATATTAATTCAAGTCTCTTTATGCCCTTGTGCCTAAGCTCTTATTTGATTCCCTAGGGGCTAAATACTTGCATTATGTTGACTTATCTGGTTAAATAATGTGTGATATTATTTTGTAGGTATGTATTTACAAAAAAAAAGTATAATTCCATAGTATAGCCATTGTCATTCCAATATTAATATTTATATTTAATGTACTCACTTTTGTCCCTAATCGTGTTGATTCGTTTCCGAGACTTGAAATTTCTAATAGGTATATCTTCATCTGCGGACTTGTCAACCTTTACGACATTTGACAATGTTTCAAACCCCACACTGTCTAACATCGCCGGAGAGTTGGATTTGGCATCTTGTACCTGAACCCATTCAAATTGGGTTTTCCGATCTAAATCATATTTATCAACTGATTTATATTTCTTTTTGTCTGCATATCTCATGTTTTCGTTTTCACTATATTCGACAACATCTTCGGTCACTTCGTACTTTATTTCCTCAATAAAGAAGTCGTCTTCATCATCTAGGGCTGATAAAATCCTCTCGTTCTGGACTTGCAGTAACATTGGATCATCCGCTGCATCATCGGTCTCTTGTTTGACTGCTGGTTGGATGTCGATCATGTCTGTGGCACTCAGAGTCAATGAGAAGAGCGGAGTCTCTGTCAGTTGCACCTGTAACCACAAGGATAACAATATTGTAGTGGCCGCGGGGAGTCGATGGATGGAGGTGGCTCGGGATCACTGTTTGTAGCATTGTATGGGGAAGGCCTATGTTCAGCAGTGGGCAGGTAAGGGCTGAGATGATGTATGACGGTGTGGGAGGTACCTGGTCCCTGCCCTGGAACCAGCGGTCCAGCGTGTGGTTGGCTTCCCGCGCAGCGTCAATGAACCGGCTCGAGCGACGCAGCGCGGAGAGACACACGCTGCACACGCAGCACGGCCGCCCAACAACCACCAGCTGGAAGGTATATCACACTATACGTAAACTACGGCTCACACGTAGATACAGACAGGCAGACCATGGCTTTTAGCGTTACTTACCGTCTCCCTGGTCACTCTCTCGTAAGCCTCCGCGAGCGGTGTGTCCGCAAGGCGATGCAGCGCACGGTCGCTTGCGAGACACACACGGCACAAAGCGCGCAGCTCCATGTTGTGCCTTATTTGTTAAAGCCTTGTTTATTTATTCAGATTCAGATTCTTCTTTGTGGCCTTCTGCTAGCAGTCCAGAGCAATTTGGCCAGTTTCACGTGGTAAGTCAGGAGTGAAGAGTTACAGAATAGGGTACGGTGGATGGCTCAAAAGTTGTAAAATAGGGGACGCTAGTAAGAGCCTCGAAAGTTATTCGGTCGAATAGGGTTAGGACAGCAAATTAAGGAGATCCAACAAAAATCCGGATGATGGTTTCTGAGCAGTACAGTCAACCTAAGGACAACACAAACATCAATGATAAATACTTGTATATTGAGATACGATTATTTAATTAATTCGTTACTTAAATAAGTCAAATATGCTATGATAGATAAATAGGACAACACATATAGGAGTTAGAGTTTTATTTTATTATAATTAATATATTTGCAGAGGAGCTTTACAAACGGCGTGAAGGAGAGGGAGAGAAGAAGTTTAAGAGAGGTAGGGCGAGGGATATCGGGAGGGAGAACGTCGTGGAGCGAGGACTGTTGCAGTGGGCAGTTGAAGAAGATATGATCAGATGACCCCTCATCGAGGCCACACTCACAAATGGAACTATCCTTTATTCTAAGCTTAGCCAAATGAACCGGCGTACAAGAGTGACCCAGACGTAGGCGAGATACAACCGACGTTGCAGATTTGCTTAGTTGTCTGAACTTAAAAAACCAAGGCCTGTTAGAAATGTCCAGTTGGATGTCACCATAGTGTCTTCCCTTGGTAGCTCTTGAAATATTCCATTGTCTGGTCCAGGACTGTAGCATACGAGGTTTGGCCAAGGACATTAAGTCGTGAAAGTAAGTGTTAAAGTGTTCTGTGGAGCCAGACTGGGTGGCAACTTTAGCACAGGAATCAGCAGTCTCATTACCCGGTATACCACAGTGGCCTGGAATCCAAGCCAGGACTACCTCCAAACCAAGTTGATGACACTCAGACAAGGCAATCTTTATTTTTAAAATAATAGGAAATAAAGTCTTGTTTCTGAAGGGGTTTGAAATGAGAGACTGGAGGCAACTTCTACAGTCAGAGAGAATAATAGATTTTCTGATGTTATGGGATTTGATGAATAATATGGCTTTAAGGATAGCTATAACTTCACCCGTGAAGACAGATGAGGAAGGAGGGCATCTAAAACTCAAAATTATTTTCGTAGACGGAATCCACACCGCAGCACCAACCGAGCCATTTGGGGACAATTTGGAAGCATCAGTATAAACAGTTATAAAACTATTATACTTGGTTGAGATAATCCTATTAAATTCACGAGAGGAATTTGGAGATTCCTTATCGACTCCAAGGTTAAGAATGACATTTGGGGTGAACAACAGAATATGGTAGTCAGTGGAGAAAATAGGTTTTAAAGAAAACTGATTGACTGGGTTGGGAAGTTTAAGGATTTTGATGAAACTACGAAGAAGACAAGGTATGTCCTCATCATTAATAAAAGAGTTGTTTTGAGAGCCTTGTAAGTTGTGGAGGTTATCGAGTTTTTTTAAAAGGATATGATTAGAGTTTTCCAGAGCCTTAAAAAGAAAACGGTCCGAGAGATACTGTCGGCGTAAGGGCAGAGGTGGGTCTGTGCACTCAACCTGCATAGCATTAATTGGAGAGGATTTCATAGCACCCAAAATAATGCGAAGAGATTTAGACTGAATTTTGTCGACTTTAGGTGCCATAATCCATATGGCTGCGAATTATGGCGTTATATAGTATCTTTTGTGAGAAAGGATGAGAACCCCACCATACCCCAGAGAGAGCTCTGAGGATGTTGACATTCTTTTCACACTTCTGGTTCACGTAATCAAAATGCGGATTACCAGAAAGTCTACCATCCAAAAACACTCCCAGAAATTTTACGGAGTTTTCTTGTGGGATAGGTTGGCCTTCCAATGTTATTAAAATCTTGGGGATAACTCGTTTCTTAGTGAAAATAACTGTGGAGCATTTAGGAATAGACAGGGAGAGACCATGATTTGAAAACCAGTCATTTAAGTGAACCAAAGAAGAAGAGAGCACATTAACAGAGTGTTCAATTGAGTTTGTAGTGACATAAAGAGCAAGGTCATCAGCATATTGTAATATTTGGCATTCAGGGGCGACTGAGAGTTCCAAATCAAATGTGTATAAATTGTATAACAGGGGACTCAGCACAGATCCCTGAGGGAGGCCTTTCCAGATAGTCCTTTTAGATAGTTGGGGTTGCGATCTAATAGAGATTGTCCTTTCTGATAAGATCTGCATACAGAGGCGAACCAACTTTTCCGGGATGTTCAGCTGTTGAACCATCTTGTTCCTGAGCACGGGAAGTAGGACGTTATCATTTGCAGAGGAGATGTCCAAGAACACTCCCACAAGATACTCCTCTCTCTAGATAGACTCTAACCTAAATTGGAAAGAGCATATAGAAAACTTAAAATCCAAGCTATCAAAGTTTGCATATGCCCTTTATGAACTCAAAGTGAGTACAGACAAAAAAACCGCTGTGACAGCATATTATGCGTATGCACACTCCTGGCTTAGCTATGGTATCATACTGTGGGGAAATGGTACAAATGTGGAAGATATACTAATAATGCAGAAAAAGTTAATACGTATTACCGTAAATATAGATAACACTACCTCATGCCGACCATATTTCACTGAGTTACGAATCCTAACTGTCACATGTATGTACATTCTAGAGTTATGTAAATTTATAAGAAAGCATCCCGAAATATTTGACGAAGCGAAACCCAAAAGACTTTTCGCCCCAAGGAAAAAACAAGCAACCCAGTTAAAAATCCCTTCTAGTCGCCTACAGATGTATGATAACAGTCCATATGCTGCCGCTATACGAGTCTACAATAGACTACCTAATGACATTAGAATGGAAATAAACGTTAATAAATTCACACATAATTTAAAAAAATTACTATATATAAAATGTTATTACAATATTAATGAATTTTTTAATGACATGCAACTATGACATATCTACGTACTATATTATTGTAAAATAACTGAATCTAGTAAAATGTATACCAACTTATTTATGGATTTAACTAATTTAATATCTAACATATTGACATCTATATCTATTTTTAATTGAATTTGTTAGTATTTGACATAATTTTTAATGTATTGCTTGATTACCTACTAAAAATGATGACGTAGAATTGCATGGTTACTAATAAAATAACCTTAATCAAATTCAGTTGAATAGGTACATTATATATAACAGTCACACAAGAAAGACCCGCTACACGTTCAAACCAAAGTTCAGAAGCATTTTATGGTTAACTGCATGTATATTTTTAAGTTGCTATGCTCAAATGGGCATCATGTTGAATCAAAAATTTTATCTGTGACACCACTCTGTACACATGATTTGCAATAAATAAACTTGAACTTGAACTCCTTTTTAGCGAATGATGCGCGGATATCGACTGTCAGAGCGGCAAGACTATCCAGGGTACCCATGCCCCTACGAAAACCAAACTGTGTCTTAGATGGAATGCCCCAATTCTCCACAAACCATTCGAGTCGTTGTTTTAGTAAGCGTTCAGTGATTTTTACTAACGTTGACGAAAGGGCGATTGGTCGGTAGCTGTTCGGATCAGAGGGACCTTTACCAGGTTTTAGAATAGGGATAATGACTTGATGTTTCCATGCATCAGGACCATGCCATAATCGAAGAATTTGTTAATAATATTTAAAAAGACCTGTTTTGTTTTATCAGAGGCTTTTGTTAGAAGAGAATATGGAATATCATCACTACCCGGGGCAGAGTCTGTTAATCCATCCAGGGCTAGTTGTAACTCAGTAAAAGAAAATTCTGCTGTCAATGGATCAGATGGGGTGATGAAGGAAGGAGGTGAAGGTAAGTCATTTATACACGGAACTGTGGGGGGGCGAGCTTGTCAAAGAAGGCTTCAGTCCACGAATCAGGATCGTTGCATTTATCATTATTATTATGACATGAGCCTCTAAATCTATTAATCTGTCTCCATACAACTGAGGAGGGGGTTCTTGGAGAAAGACTTTCGCAGAAATTACTCCAGCATAATTTTTTCTTTGAGGAGAAAACCTTGCGCGCTTTAGCAGCATTACGTTTGTAGGTTATTAAGTTTTCAACAGTCATTGAAGAGTTGTATGCTATTTCCGATTCTTTTCTCTTTTTAATTAACTCGGTGCACTCTTGATCCCACCAAGGAGTGGAAACGTAATATTTTTTGGAGTTTTTAATGGGGATATGTTCCTTAGCCGCAGAAATAATATTTTCAACAAGGAGTGAGTAACAGTTGAGCAGATTGTCAAATGATAGTGGGGGAATTAAATCAGTTTTGGATTCGAGAGAGGACGAATAAGATGACCAATTTGCAGCTGGTAGTCTAAATTTTAATGATGGGGATGGGTTTGTATAAGGGACTACACCAGTAGAGTAGGATATGATAATTGGATAATGATCACTCCCGTAGGTTAAGGGAAGAGTTCTCCAACTTAGGCGGGAGGATAGGGAAGGGGCACATATGGTCAGGTCTAGACAGCTCCTTAGATTCTGGCCGGGTAACACTCTGTGGGTAGGGGAACCATCATTGATTACACACAAATTACTGTCATCAAGAATGTCCAACAAGGAGTCAGAGAGGGGGTCTGACCTAGACGAACCCCAGGACTCATGATGGAGATTAAAATCTCCCATCATAATAATTGGGGCAGGTACCTGAGCTATAAGATTTCGCAATTCATTAAGGCTGTTTGAATTAGGATGTGGAATGTAAACTGATATGAGAGAAATGTTTTGGCAGCGTGCAGCTACAATATTAATTTCAGAGGAATGAGGGGGGAGCGATATTTCAGAGAAGGACAAAGAGCGTCTTATAAATAAGGCGCAGCCGGCGTGCCCGTCAGCTCTGTCATCCCGGAGGCAGGAAAAACCAGGAACTCGGAAGCGAGAACCAGGCGTAAACCATGTCTCCGAGATGGCCAGGGCTGAGGGCTTGTGTTTGTTAATGAGAAATAAAAGTTCATGTTTTTTATTGTAAAGGCTATGAGAATTCCATTGTACCGCTGTTATTAGATCCATTGTTGTTTGAATTAAGGAGGAGGGAGAGTCTTTCAGCAACGTTGGACGGTATATGGTGAGCAAGGGTAGAATTGCGGGAAAGGATAGAGAAAAGCATAGAGATTAGGATATTAAACAGTTCATCTTCCTGAGGACCCGAATCTTGGGGACCTGTAGGGAAGGCACATCCATTACGTTGGGTGGATAAGGGTTCTTGGGTGATAGCCCGATGAGCATCAACATTATAAGAAGGAGAAAGTTGAGTATGAGGACGGTGGGAAGTAGTAGTTGTTTTTCTGTATGATTGAGATGGAGGCATAGGGGATGGGAGAGTGAGGGATGCAGGAAGTTGAAAGACAGGTTGAGATGAGGTAAATGCAGTAGGAGGCTGAGAAGGTGGGGAGGAGGAAAGAACATCAGAATATAGTCTATTGTTGACTTTAGGGTGGAGGGATTCTGCTTCAGCATACGAGATGCTTTTTTGTGACATATGGATTTTAATGGACCTTTGTCTGCTCTGCTCGGGGCACTTCCTGTTGGTAGCGAAATGTTGTCCCGAGCAGTACAGGCAGGTTGCATTACATTCACTGATTGTGCATTCCTCTGGGGAATGTGGTTGGGAACATTTGAAGCATCGTGGTTTTGAACGACATGTAGATTTGATATGCCCAAACCTGCAACAGTTTAGGCACTGTATTGTTGGCAACAGGTAAGGCTCGACAGGTAGTGAGGTGTGGAAACAAGTAATTTTTTGGGGTAAATATTGTCCTCTAAAAATTACTTGTACTGTCTGTGTGGGAATCCATCTTGCTTCGGCACTTTCATCAAAAATCTTTCTTTTAAGACGTCTTGCTTTCAGGATTTCACCACATTGTGGAGGTACCGCAGCTGATAGGGCAAAATCCGACATCCCCAGGTCAATGGGAATTTGTCGGACAATGCCTGTTCTAGTTATATTAAAGGTAGGGATGGACGTATTGTAACCGCATTTTTGAACAAGTTCAGAAGCCACAAACTTATTTGCATCGTCGGATGTCCCAAATTCCACCGAGACCCTTGTCCTGGTCAATGCCTTGAGGCCGCAAACATTGTTGAATTTATGGGTGGTAAGGAACTGACCAAACTTTATGGGTTTCAGTGGTACATAGGTATCAGCTTCACTCGCCTTTTTGGAGACGTGCACAATCCTGGGTCCTGAGTCTTGCTGGGTGTACGCTAGTGCACCCACCACAAATGCCGGAGATGTGAATAATGTGTCAATTGACGCTGAGTCGGAGGTCGTCCTAACTCTTTTGGCAACATCGTCTCTGTCTAGTGTGGATTCGGCTCCACGACGTGTTCGTTTGTGAGAGGAGGGATGTGTAGGGTCAGAGGATTGTGCATCCGAGAAGTTTTCGTCGGTAGGCAGAATGTTAGGGTCAGGTGGTTTTGGAGGGACGCTCTCCTCCATGCTCATTTCTTACCTTTTGTCGTGGACAGTTAGTATAATTTGTTAGTACACACTTAATCTAACACAGTACTGCATCAGAAATGCAGTAAAAAACTGAAAAAGTATGTAGAAAATCTATAAAAAGTCGATAATCTCACTGACACAATGTGCTATCTAACCCGGAAAAAACCGAATCCTGTTTATTTATTATTTTAGAACAGTCGAACGCAATGATCTTGTTCAAAAAAATAACATTGACATTTTCACAGATTATAAAAAGATAAAAACTTTGAGTTAAACGTCAAATTCACTCTCGAACAAAACGCAATTATTCCTCCAAAAAAAAATAACAAGTCGGATTATTTTACTAAAATTTTAATCTTGGTTCCGAACGAACCCACACACAATTATAAAACTGTGGCGCTACGCTAGTCACGACCACTGTAACTGGTACTAACCCTACAGGGCGCGACCCATGAAATGCGTTAAACTAGCATCAGTATAGTTTGTGTCCATGCCCGCCTTCGTTGCAGGCTTCGATCTTATATAATTTCCACCGCGTATGACTGACTGTATGAAGTGTGTGTATAATATTAAAACATCTGATTTTATAGAAGAACGTTTTATTCGCATTACTCAAGGAATTACGAATTTTTACATTATGTAAGTAGGTAGGTACATTTAGTAAAAATATATAAAAAGCTTCTATTCTATTTATTCGGGGCACCTATTCTACAGCTCTGGGTCCCAAGTCTGCTCTCACAATTTATTTATTTAAATAGAGTGTGGACAAAACCGTCAATTGTCATTTAGGACACTCTCGGTGGATGTGGTCAAATGAGTCAACTACACGTCAAATAAGACAAAAAAATTCGATCCTCGGGATCATAAGTAGCCTATGTTACTACATTCGATCCTCGGGATCATAAGTAGCCTATGTTACTACATTCGAATCTCGGGATCAAAAGTAGCCTATGTTACTACATTCGATTCACGGGATCAAAAGTAGCCTATGTTACTACATTCGATCCTCGGGATCATAAGTAGCCTATGTTACTACATTCGAATCTCGGGATCAAAAGTAGCCTATGTTACTACATTCGATTCACGGGATCAAAAGTAGCCTATGTTACTACATTCGATTCACGGGATCAAAAGTAGCCTATGTTACTACATTCGATCCTCGGGATCATAAGTAGCCTATGTTACTACATTCGATCCTCGGGATCATAAGTAGCCTATGTTACTACATTCGAATCTCGGGATCAAAAGTAGCCTATGTTACTACATTCGATTCACGGGATCAAAAGTAGCCTACATTACTACATTCGATCCTCGGGATCAAAAGTAGCCTTTGTTACTACATAGGCTACTTTTGATCCCGATTTTCCTACAGGATAGAGACTTATGCGAAACCGCGGGACACTGACCCAAAGAATTTTCAAAAGATATATTTTTCCTTTAAAATATTTATAGTTCAACGCACACACAAACACAAATAGCCTTAAAACTAAATTGACACATCTTTGTATGTTTTTCACTCCACACACATATTTTTAGAAATAAATACATAAAACAACACATTTCCTTATCCTCAGCAACTCTCGTGGGAGACTAGATTCTATAGCTAGCCCTTTCTTCCATATACAAAAGCCTTGCATTAGAAAGAGAAAATAGAATTAGTATGACATAATGACATAAATATACTTAACTAAAGCAAAAATTCTGAAAGTATTTTCGAACCGGTTCTCGGCATTTTCACGTACCGGATTACGGTTCCAAGCAAATGCGAGTGGCCTTTGACTGCTAAATACATAATGATTGCGATTTTTATACACCGATTTGAGACTTCAATGTTTCTGCCTTTAGTTTCCTAAACACTAATACAATCACACTATAGAGATCCGTTTTCAAAGATTCATTTTTACAAGGTAGTGTTCAAATTACATTCAAATTAAATACATAATGATTGCGATTTTTATACACCGATTTGAGACTTCAATGTTTCTGCCTTTAGTTTCCTAAACACTAATACAATCACACTATGAGATCTGTTTTCAAAGATTCATTTTTACAAGGTAGTGTTCAAATTAATTACTAAGTCTAATATCTGATGACTAGGTAAAGATTTGAAGAGAAGGCAGCAGCAGAATGAGCAGAATAGCTATTCCAAATCTGAAGAGTTTGTGATGAAAAGGTGCTTTCAGAAGCATCAATATTGTACATTGTAGACTAGTAATTCTGGAAACAGAAGACCTCACGACCACTTTTTTGGAAGGGTATAACTATGTTATTTACAGGGTGATTCTTAAAAAAATAACAGAAATTCTCAGGTAGTGGTTTTCATCACAAACTCTAAAGAGTTTAAAAAATAAATTTCGAAAACTCCTGCATTTTTGAAGGTCTTTATTAAAGTGTTTGCGTCTGTGGATCGTTTTTATGAGTTGTCAACAAATGCCGTTTTAAATCACCCATTCGAATAGTTTTAAAAGGACATTTATCGCATGCATGCGGTTTTTCACCGGTATGTATCATAAAATGCCTCTTTAATGTCGACCGTCGTTTCGACTTAAACCCACAGACGCTGCAAGCAAATGGTTTATCATCAATATGGATCATCGAATGCCTTTCCAACATGTCTTTCCTTTTAGTTCTAAACCCACACAGCTCACAATTATAAGGTTTTAGATCGGTATGTACTGTCAGCAAATGCATTTTCAAATTATTTAGTCTAACAGCTTTGTATTCACATTGATTGCATGCGAACGGTTTTTCACCCGTATGCATTTTTAGATGGTTTCTTAAAGTACTTTTCCGATCACATCTAAATTTACACTCATCGCATTCAAATGGCTTCTCACCCGAATGCACTATCAAATGAGCCTGCAAACCAGTCTTCAAATTAGTTTTAAACTCACATTCATCGCAAGCATATATTTTATCATCTGTATGTATAATTATAGGATTTTCTAATGTGTGTTGATTATTTTGTTGTGTACCTATCAATATTTTTTTATCATGTACCAGTAAATGTCTTTTTAATCTACTAAATTGACTAGTTTTAAAATCACATTTATCACATGCAAAGGGTTTTTCACCTGTATGTATCATTTGATGTCTTTTCAAATTAGACTTCTGAGTACATTTAAAATCACACACGTCGCACGCAAACGGCCTTTCACCAGTATGGATTCTAAAATGCTTTTTCAATTCACTCTTCTCAATACATATAAAATCGCATTTGCTACAACTAAATCGTTTTTCGCCATTGTGTGTCTTCACATGCCTCAACAAACTACATTTGAACGTACATTTAAAATCACACTGGTCACATGCAAAAGGTTTTTCATCAGTATGAGTTACTAAATGTTGTTTTAAGTGTTTCTTCCATTTGGTTTTGTAATCACATTTATTGCAGGCGAACAGGCAAACAGTTGGAAAGTTCGGATGTGCTTCTTGATGATATGTAGCCGATGGTCCGGGGTTTGTTGTGATCTGGTGTTGAGACATGTCAACCTGTCCGACATTTGGTGATGATATTTCATCTTTAATATTGTCTGACATCTCCGGAGATTTAGGTTTCACACCTCCATGTATCTCAACCCATACAAATTGATTTTTGTCATGATCCGAGCCAGGTCTCTTATCATCTTTATCATCTAAACCTTGCTGTTTATCTTTATCACAATCATCAAAGTCATCGGGCACTTCGCATTTAATTTGTTTGGTCAAGAAATTGTGTTCATAATTCCTGCTGTTATCCGAGGCTTGCGGCAACATTTGATTGTGGTCAGTTGCTTCGTCACTCTCTAGTTTGACTGCAGGCCAGATGTCAACCATGTGGTCTGTGGCACTCCGACTCAACGAGAAGAGCGGACTCTCCATCAGCTGTAACTGAAACCACAATTTGAATGGATTTTTGTAAGTCCATCTACTTACTTTTCACTACTTATTTAGGATATGACTCTGCCTATGTTGACCAACTGCCTACACAATTCGCACTTTAACAGCAGAAATTACAGAATTCTTTATGAAAAAATAACTATATTTTTAACTGTAAGTATCTGAAGTCCGTAGACACGCTACAATTGATTTGTAGGCTCTGCAGGTTCAGAACCGATTCCTGGCAATGTCACAGAGGCGGTGTTTTCTGCCTGAACAAACTGTGGCAATTGGCTACTAGTTATGTAAATAACAGCAGATTTGACTGTACATGTAAGATGTAATGTAACTATATAGATATGATGGTAGTACCTGCTTCCTGTCCTGAATCCAGCGGTCCAGTGTGTGGTTGGCTTGTCGCGCAGCGTCAATAAACCGGCTCGAGCGAAGCAGCGCGGAGAGACACACGCTGCACACGCACCACGGCCGCCCAACAACCATCAGCTGGAATTTTTAATAAAAACTTAGTTTTTACTGTTTTTTATTATACACATACAAATGCTACATGACATGCCTCTAAGCTGTAGGTTCCTCTCCTCCCCCACAGCTTAGAGGCATGTTAGGAGTCAATTTAATAGTGCACATTATTTGTCTATAAATACAGACAGGCCGTGGGTTATTCAGCCTTACTTACCGTCGACCCGGTCACTCGCTCATAGGCCTCCGCGAGCGGTGTGTCCGCAAGGCGATGCAGCGCGCGGTCGCTCGCGAGACACACGCGGCACCGAGCGCGTAGCTCCGCCTGCCACGACCAAGACATGATTGCTTTGCTTTGCCTTATTTGTTTAGGCTTTGTTTATCTGTAAAAATATCAAAACACAAAATATGCAACAAAACACAAAAGTCAGTGATTTCCACAGATTACATAAAATTAAATATTGAGTCACTTTTGAACGAAACGCAAATAGTCTTCTCCCAAGATTAATCTTTAATTCCGAACGCATCCACAATATACGACCTCTGTGGCGCGACTTGCGAACATCCGACTTCAACGCGTAATAAGGTTCAAGTATATTTGGGTTCAATTCCCACCTGGAACAATTATTTCATGCGTTTTAAAATGCACTCATTACACCATTTGACTAATAGAGTGGTAGACACAGATATCTAATATACTGGTGGTAGATGGTGATAGACCTAGGCCCGTATTAATAAACCGAACTCAATATCGATCTTGAGTGCGTATCAATTGAGTAACTCTTGAGATGCGGTCACCATCTTAAGTTAGGCATTAATTAATAGTTAAAACTCAAGCTCTACTCAACTGATATCGCTCTTGAGCTTCGAGAGTGATCTTGAGAGCGACCTTGAATGAAAGAAACGTTTTATTCTTGCACTATGGTAGATAGTTTTTTTTTTGCATTTTTAATTTCTTAGCTAAAAAGTTTTGTTACTATGGTACCTAGTTTACTCGTATTTTACTGTCATTTTTTTATTGTGAATATATTTAACAAAATGTAACTTAATTAAATCAATCTTTGCTTAGGTGAGATTAGCTAGCTTAGTTTTGTTTAGCTAAGCTAAGCAAAGCTAAGCTAGCTAAGTTAAGCTAAGCTAGCTAAGTTAAGCTAAGCTAGCTAAGCTAAGCTAAGCTTAGCTAAATAAAACTAAGCTAGCTAAACAAAACAGGCTAGCTAAATTAAGCTAAGCTAGCTAAACTAAGCTAAGCTCGCTAAACTAAGCTAAGCTAGCTAAACTAAGCCAAGCTTAGCTAAGCTGGCTAAGCTAAGCTAGCTAAACTAAGCTAGCTAAGCTAAGCTAGCTAATTCGAAAACCTTGTGGCCATATAACTTTTTCATGACGCCCTAAAAATCAACTTATTAAATAATAATTCAAAAAAACTTAACTAAACAAAACAAAGAAAAAAAATCACCAAAACTAAAATAACCCATCCCCAAAATATCATCATAATAAAATTTTTAAACTAACACGATTAGAACTCATAATTTTATATTTTCCCGGGTCTTAATCGCGTGATTTTTACTTTTTAATTCTCTTACCTCGACGTTTCGACCATGTTGCAACGGTCTTGGTCGCGAGGGGACTGGAGCTGCGGCGGGTGTCGTCCTCTATTTATAGCCGTCGTGTACCGGCTATTGTTGAAACTTGTGGGTAGGTGGACTACCCACATTTTGATGGTGAAGTACCCACATTTTTTAAAGTTCGCTATAGTCTAAGGGCGGCGACACACTACACTCACAACATCCGAAGTTTTTTGCCGAGATCTATCGCGACACATACACATTTTAATTACCGGATTCCACGTAGACGAGAGCCTGTAACCACTTTCCCGGTTGAAATTGTGATGTTTTTTAATCTCGACCGCTTCACGAACTATCCTTGGATAGTAATGACGTTCTGTGGAAAGGATTCGAGGCGCGTGCAACTCAATCCAGTGGTTTGATCCTGATAATAAAAGATGCTCAGCTATCGCCGATTTCTCCACCTAGTGATTCTTGAAAAATCACGCGATTAAGACCCGGGAAAATATAAAATTATCATCATAATAATTGATTTCTCCATGTTTCTGAATTACAAAAACACCGAAACAGCTACTTAAGTCACGTACCACCCACGATCGAACTTGAGTACACGAAACTGCATCTTGAGAGACATCTTGAGTGCTGAGTTTGATTTATTAATACGGTATGACTCAAGTGATACGTCACTCTTTAATCACATCTTAAGACAGGTTTATAAATCAGCGCAACAACTCAATAGCAAACTCAAGATTGATATCGAACTTGAGTTCGGTCTATTAATACGGGCCCTACACTCGAATCATCGAGTGTTGGTTGATACCTATAAATAAGTAGGGTAGGTAATAGGTAATAGATATGTATGATACATAGAATACGTTTGTTGGTATCGACCTACTTCATATTTTATTTTAGTGGGAGCTTGAAAAGTCGTCATCATCGCTAATAGGTGGGAGGTAGATGATAATTATTTTCCCAGCTTTCTTCTCACCAGCCTCTAGCATCTGATCAGTACTACGCATGGGCGTAGCGAGGTACGGGCAGGGGGGGGCAGCTGCCCCCCCCCCCTAGAAGAGCGGTCGGTCACCAGTTTAGGGCATAATAAATCAAGCGGTCTGCAGCACACGATCTCTACCGAGTTTAAAAGATTGGAAAACTAAAACCTTGGAAAGGATCTGTTTTGCGCGCAGATTTCTTACCGTGCAAAGACTTTCAAAATTCGAATCTGTCTTATCCAAACTTTTCTCTAAAGCAAGTCCTTTGAAAATGCGCTAACCTCATTCCTTTTTTTTTGTTCATGGCATCGAACCACGAAGTCTTGTTGCTCATCTGCCAATGTCGTATTTATTGTTTATTATTATTAGTATCAAGCAGGTTTTTTTCGTGAATTATTCGATTTAGAGATTGTTTGCTTATTTATTTACAAAAACTATATGATTTGATATATGATTTTTTCGCTATATACAGGCTGTTCTGAGGAGGGGGTATTAAGCGGAAAGAGGTTTGTTCTAGAGGTCTAGGCGAACAACTTTTGTTCTAAGACCTGTGGAAATTCGAACTTTTTTTTTTCGAAAATTTGACGTTGTATATCACTGAAAAAATAACAGCTGTTTTTGTAAAAAAAGGCAATTAATGTTAAGATTGTAGTGGTCCAAACAAAATAAAAGGGCAGATTAAGGCCAATGACCTCAAACTCTAAAAAACAGCTGATTTTCATGCAAACTTTAAACTCAAAATTTTCGAAAACTACTTCATATTTCCAAAAGTTGTAAAACAAAAGTTGTTTGCCTAGACATCTAGAACAAACCCCTTTCGGCTTAATACCCCCATCTCGGAACATCGTGTATAGCGTACAAAAATGTAACTACCCACTTTACGAAAGAAAATAATAGTATAGGTTGAGAAGAGAGGTAAAATATATACCTCATTTTTTTTAAATAATTGCACTGGCCAGCCGCGACGAAGATATTAAGAAGACCGTTCAAAATGGACCAGCTTTGTTCCACAGATATCATATTCGACACTTCAAACAATTTGTTGTAACAAATTGTTTCAATCGCAAGTTATGAAATATGGATTATTCGATTGATTACGTAAACTTAGAGCCATGGTGTTAGTATTTTCGTTCTATTCTTACTAGGTTAAAAGATATTGGGTGTTAAAGTTTCACATTTTTGGGAGTTTCACACAAAACACCACCAGATGTCGTTACTTGTTTTTTTTTTTTTTTTTTTTCGCCTTTGTTAGTGTTTGATTCACGGCAATCTGTCTTTACAACAATAAGCCCTTCGTTTGTATGTGCTTGGGTTTATGTGGTAGTTTCTGGTGAAGAGTCCATTGACTCTTCATTCTCCTGCTGATCAGACAAAAATCTGTCCATGAGTGTAGGAATGCTGTGTCTTTTCAGGCGTCGGTACTCCGTGCTCCCTGAACCACACAGCTGAGCGGCCAGTTCATTCACGTGGCTTGACAGTCTGGCTTGGTATTTTTTGCTATACATTGCAATTTCTTGGCCTACGGTGTTCATATTCAGGTCCGCGTGAATGTATTTATTGCTGATGTAATAGGGAATACCGAACATGGTTCTTAAAGTTTTGTTTTGGAACCTCTGCAGGATCTCGATATTACTATTGCTGGCCGTGCCCCACAGCTGTATACCATATGTCCAGATTGGTTTTAGGATGGATTTGTAGATGGTCATTTTGCTTGTGAACGAGAGCTGTGATTTGCAATTAACCAGCCAGTACATGTTGCGCATTATTGTGTCCAGTTGTCTGCGTTTGGTCCAAATATGTTTTTGCCATGTCAGTCTTCTGTCAAGATGCATACCCAGGTATTTGGCATCCTCTGCCTGGGGAATGTCTCTGCCATAGAGCTTAACTGGGGGACATGTGTTTTTCCTCAGTGTGTATGTGACGTGAGTAGATTTGTTCTGGTTAGCCCTAATTCTCCACCTGTTTAGCCATATCTCCACCTCCTCCAGATGCGCTTGAAGGAACGAAGAGGCTAGGTGGGGGTCTTCGTGGACTGACAGGAGAGCAGTGTCATCAGCGTAAGTTGCTGTTGTAGTCTGGGCATCAGTTGGTAAGTCCGCAGTAAATATCACATATAGTACTGGCCCCAAGATACTTCCCTGTGGCACTCCTGAGAGTATTTCAACCATTTGTGAAGTTTCGTCATTTACTTTCACCTCAAAGCATCTGTTGCTGAGATATGAGGAGAGAATCCCATAGAATGAGTGTGGTAGAAGCTTTTTCAGTTTATAGAGTAGTCCCTCATGCCACACTTTGTCAAAAGCCTGTCCTATATCAAGGAAAACAGCTGAGCAGTATTGTTTGTTTTCAAGTGTCTGGCTAATTGTTTGCACCAAACGGTGCACTTGTTCAACTGTTCCATGTTGCCCACGGAAACCAAATTGATGCGATGGAGTTATATCCTGCAGGTGTGTTTTCATCCTATTTAATATCAATTTCTCCAGCAGTTTTCCCAAAACCGATAGTAGGCTAATAGGTCTGTAAGAACTAACTTCTTGTGGTGGCTTCCCTGGCTTGAGTATCATAATAACTTGGGCTATTTTCCATTGGGAAGGATAGAAACCGGATCTGAGGCATGCGTTGAAAATGTTGACAAGAAGGACCACTCCTTTTACAGGAAGTTGTTTTAGAAGGGTAGCGTCTATCATGTCGTATCCTGGTGTTTTTTTCTCTTTTAGACCTCTTATTTCCCTTCTAATCTCTGCCGGAGAGGTACTGCTTAATGGTAAGCACATTTGCATCGGCGACCCCAAGTACGCAGAAACATCCATGTCGTGTTCATGGCTTTCACTAGGATGTGGTTTGAAGACCAGTTTTAGATGTTCTGCGTAGACTGAAGCTTTTTCCGCATCCGACCTAGCCCAACTGCCTGCCTGAGTTTTGATTGGAGGTATTTGTTTTTTAGGTCGTTTTATGTTCTTTGTGACCTTCCAAAGGGAGTAGTTGGAGTCTTTGTAAGGGGTTAGATCGGCTAGACGTTTTTGGAGATTTTCATTTGCAATCTCATTGAGCTTATCTTTCAGATTTTTGGATGCTTTATTGAAAGCGGTTTTGTCTGAAGGGTAACCTGTTTGATGCCAAACCCTCCTTAATCTACGTCGCTCCCTGACCATATCCTTTATCTCTTTTGTGTTGCACATTTGTCCTCCAGGTTTACTTCTAGTTAGAGGTGTAGCTACTGCAGCTGCGTGATGGATTAGTTTATTTAGGTCTTCAATAGCCTGTTCAATCTTTTCAATGCATTTGAGGTTTATTTTGAGATCCAATTGATCAGTGATAATGTTTTTAAACTTATCCCAGTCAGTTTTACGATTGTACAATTTCAATGGTACCTCTTTTGTCGGAATTTTTGTATCCAGGTTTAGGAGAACAGGTGTGTGGTCAGACGATAAGTCAACACACTCCTCTACTGTCATGTAGCCTGTTGAGAGGTTTTTTATGATGTAGAAGTCCAAGAGATCTGGCTTTTTCGTTTTATCTACAGGCCAATGTGTGGGTTTTCCATGTGACATCCAACACAAGTTAAGCTCACCAGTAGCTTGATGTAGCTGTCTTCCACGTGGCGTAGTCGTGCGTGAGCCCCATGATATATTTTTGGAGTTCCAGTCTCCACCGCATATAAATCTATTTCCCAGAGTTAAGAAAAAGTCTATGAAATCAGCTTTTTTCGTGTATTGTTTCTTTTTTTCCGGAGGGCAATATACCGCTGAGAAAGTGGTTTCAGTCTTGTTATCTTGGACTTTGACAGAAGTTGCCTGGATTTTTTCAGTACAATATTCCTCCATCTGGTAATGCTTGATATTTTCTTTTATAATTAAAGCTGTACCCCCATGGCTATTACCAGAAGGATGGTTTGTAAGGTACACATTGTAACTCTTGATGTGTAGGAAGCTCTTTGGGGTGAATCGAGTTTCAGTTATCATGGCAATGTCGATATTCTCTTCCCATAGAAAAGCTTCTAGTTCTTGTTTACGTCCCTGCGTGTTAAGTCCATTGGCATTCCAGAGAACAGCTCTAAGTCTTACGGGCATTTTGGAATAATGTGGGTGATCAGCTGGATTATGCGATCCATCATGTTGTCTATCATGTTAGTCATGAAAGTTTGTAATTTAGTAAACATGTTGTCTAGTAGATCTACTAAGTTATTAGGGTCTTTAAAGTTTGTTTGGATGTCAGGTGGATTAGTCAGGAGGTTGGTCTTAGTAATCGACGCATACGTGTCTAGCTTAGTATCTGGTTTTCTCAAAGGTGGTAGACTTCGGTCTTTTTCATTGGGTCGTGGAATGTTCTGTGTAGATTTGTTGGCTTGTGTTGATTTGTTAGGTTGTGTTGGTATGTTGAGTTGTGTTGGTTTCTTGGATGGTTTAATTTTGAATATAAGTTCTCTGTATTCTTTGTATTTTTTGCAACCTTTATAGCTTGCTGGGTGTTTTTCTTGACAGTTAGCACACGTTGCTTCTGTGTCAGGTCTTTTCGCACATGTTGCCGTGGGGTGTTCTTCGCCGCACTTTACGCATCGGAAAGGTCGGAAACACTGATTTTTTGAGTGGCCGAATCTTTGGCATCGTTTACACTGCAGTATCTCTTTGGTTTTATAGGGGGCCTCAAAGGAGACTTTCATGTAATGATTTATCTTAGTAACTTTAAAAATATCTTTGTTGTTATGTTTAGGTTCTAAATCGATAAAAAACAACGGCAAGGGCTCTTTGGTTGTCTTATGTGAGATATTTACAATTTGTCTGACATCATGTCCTAAAGCTACAAGTTCCTTTTTTATGTTTTCAATATTTTCAGATGAGTGTATTCCACGTAGGACGACTCTATAGGCTCGTTCACTTTTAAGTTTGTACGTGTAGTGGCTTACATTTTTAGTGACAAAATTTTCTCTTAATAATTTGTATGTTTCAATATCAACAGGCATTATTTTGATGATATGTCCAGTTTTTAGTGTTGCCATTGTGTATTTGCTTGATTCAGTTATGTCTTTTAGAATTTGTTTGAGGGGTTCTATGTTGATAACGCCAGTTACAAATATAGGCTCGGGTCTAGGTGTGTAGTCTCTAACTTCGTCATTTTTCTCTTGTTCTTTTTCATCGTCACTGAGAATTGCAAATTGATTGTGTATTGGGATAGAGTAGGATACTCTTTTACTATTCGGTTTATCATTAGTATTTGGACTAACTTCATTTCTTCGGCGTTTCCTTATTTCAGGTACTTTGTCCTTTTGCCAATTATGGGTCAACTTATCTTGATTATCCACTCGTTTGGAGTTGTCATCGTTTTTGTTGTCATCGTTTTTGTTGTCATTGTTTTTGTCGTCATTGATCTTGTCAATAGGTGGAGTACGGGGTGCACTGGTAAACATGCCCCGATGAAATAGTTGTTGTGTAAGTGTTTTGTTTTGCAAAATTTTGCCCCCCCCCCAGATACGACGGGGCTGCCTGAGCTTTGCTCAGGGAGGGATTCTCCATTTCTGGTACCCTCCTGGGGTAATACTGTTTTTAATTCTGCTTCCATTTTTGTTGTTTGTACACTTTTAGGAACATTGCCAGGGCCTGTACTGAGCCATATAAAGAGGATTGTTTGTTTTTGTCTCGGGGTTGACTCCCCTTACTAGGAACTTGGTTTTAAGGCGCCAAGGACTCGCCTTCACCTCACACACTTGGCTATTACCATTAAGGGGAAGAAGTTACGGTGCAAGACCCGTTAATGGCAACATTGCCCGGGAGGGACGACCCACACATAAATGTGAGCCCACATGGCGTGCGGAAGCGCGGCTATACCAGAGGTGGCGTGGACGTTGTGTGTGAGGTTTGGTCGATGTGCGACCACTCCTGCCTTGCACTAGCAGTGGTGGACTCATAGCGGCATTACTCAGCTTTTTATAGGTGTTCATCTCCTAGGAAGATGAACACCACTGAGACCCAGCATCAACCCCCCTCCCCTGTCCCCTGTCGTTACTTGTCTCGAATGTCCATAAATCTGAATTTGTGAAACCATTAAATGACTACAGAATTCCACGTATCGGTCCAGAATTTATAAAGAAAAGAATTATTTTTAATTAATAAGATTTATTGACTGAAAGATGACTTGATTAACTACCATATTGGTTTACCAATTCAGATTTATGGATATTCAAGACAAATAACGACATCTAGTGGTGTTTTGTGTGAAACTCCCAAATGTGAAACTTTAACACCCAATATCTTTTAACTTAGTTAGAATAGGACGAAAATACTAACACCATGGCTTTAGCTCGCATAAATCAATTGAATAATCCATGTCTCGTAATTTGCGATGGCACATAAAATAAAATTAAGGTACCTCTAACCCCCAGGTAAAATCCCTAAGGAAAAACGCCGATCTTCTTTAACAACTGCAGAGTTAGTGGAAGTGGTACATAATGCCGAATTGAGTTTTCTACCGGAAAAATGCATCTAGCGTTTTCCTCGCTGTAGTGAGGTGCAAAATTGTGTGTTTCACTCGGCAGCAAAGTTTTTTGCATTTTGTACCTTTGAAATCCTTACAACGCCCAGCATTCTATATTTAAACCCCTAAACTATTTAAATCCTAGAATGCTTCGCTAGCTCAGGTTTCAATACAAGTACTCGCTGCAAAAACCAACTTTGCAGCCTTGCATAATAAATGTACACCGGAAAATTGTCCAAAAAAAATTGTAAGAGAAGTTTTAAATTGATTTTGTGAAGAACCGCGCAGATTACTAGTCAAGTAATAAAGGTATTTTTATTTTTAATTTTCGCCACTACCAATCTCCTCTACTCATATGTAAAAAACCGCGATTAAAACAAAATAGTCTTAGATTTTCTTTGTCTGCCCCCCCTCCTATATAGAATCCTGGCTACGCCCTTGACTACGAGTAACAAATAGAAATGGAGATCTAACTCTCATAATAAACCCGGTAAAATGTGTTCCAAAGTTAACCATCGCGCAGACATTCCGCGCACTGGATTGTATTATTGATGACATGACATGACTGACAATAAGTACGGACATAGTGGATAGTGTTAAACAGTGGGGGATCAGTCACTTAATGTGAACTTAATAGTTGGGTTTTAACTTCGTCTAGGCAAATATTAATTTAAAAAATCTGAGGGTGTTCATGGAAACAGAAAACATGTTTGTTGTTCTGGTCGGTGCTGGAAACAATATCCAAAACATTAAAAGTGACAACCCTTTTGCGTAGGTTATATTTTCTACAACTAGGCTTAGTTTCCATACTGTTCCTTATTTGTACTGTGGTTTGGCGATCAAGTCGTCAATTTTCAAAAGTCTGCAATATCCGTGGAACATGTTTTGAAACAAATGCGAATTCCATATATATTCTGAGTTCGTTGGATCAGTACTTGAAATACTTGCTACCTACTTGACGGCCACATTCCAAAGGTGAAACATGCAAGATCGACCTTTGCTTGGTACAGCAGGTTCCACAGTTCCGAATTGAAGGAGGTAGGTATCTACTTCTTCGCCTTATTTGCGTGATATAAATCTCACAGTGTACGGTCGAGTGCGTGCTGCTTCGGGGGAAAATAGGGTATTTTTCTTTCTTTTCCCATTGGAAATAAATATTTCCAAGGTAGTGATTGTGTTTCAGTGTTTTTTTCTTCAAATAGGACTGTATTTTTCCGTGGTTTGTTTTAGTCGATCGGATAGTATTTAATAGTAAATGATTTAAGGTAGGTACCTACCTTAGGGGTACTGTTACCATTTCCATACAAACATAATACCAGAATAGAATTATGAAAAATTTAGTTTTCTACCCTAATATCGGTATGTGTTCGTCTTGTGTTTATTAAAATTCCGTTATTTTGTCCTACGAAGATGTCGGACGTTCCAAATATCGCGACTGCCGAGGAGAAGCGGACTCCAAACAAGGAGTCCAGACAAGTGCTGCTGGACCGAGTGACCACAGCACTCTTAGAGATCCTGGAGGTGGCTCGCTCTAACAACTCCAAAGCAGACTTGGTCACAATTGGAGTACACGTCGGGAAGATGATCGCCGGCTGGGATGATGGCCGTGCGCGCGACCGTCGTGGAGGCAGATATCATCGTGCTGCGGATGAGAGAGCAGCAAACCAAGGCCGGAGCGGCGATTATGACAGCGGTTCCTCGTGAGGAATACAGGGAAGTACATCTGGAGCAGGTGCAAACAGCGCTGTCGGGGATTATAAAGGCTGCTAGCTCTAACTGCTCCAGGGCAGACTTGGCCGCTATTGGAGTACACATCGTACAGGTATGGGCCGTGATGACCACGTTCTTCGTCCAGCTGGCCGAGGCTAATGGTGAGATCGCTGTTCTGAAAGCGAGGGTAGAAGTGGCGGATTTAAAGGCAAAAGCCGCCCCTACAACAGCGAACGCCGCGCCCGCGCCGGTGACACCTGCACCACAGTACATAGAAGGATGTACAGAGTACATTACTTATGTGTACTGTGCCTGCACCCGATGCAGTTCGAGCTATGAGACAGCGGGTGGGGGTATACCTACATACACGACCAACACTGAGACAGAACGACTCGCGTGCAAGCTAATCAACCTAAAAAAAAAAATGTGATTTTCGAAATGTTTTGGAACTGTTTTTTTTTGTATTTTTGCGTTGGGAATGAAGTGCGTGGAGAGTGAATATGTTTTAAAATTGTTTCAGACAGTACTGTGAAGTTTTAGGGCATATTGCAACAGTAAGTGATAGTTTAAGTTCGGATTTAGGTACAATAAAATTAGACTGTGAAACAGATAACTTTGATGCCATATAGACTAGTTCACAACTTTAAAAACGTGTTAAATAGAAGTAAAGCTCCTAAAAATATGTGCGATAGCTCATTCGATTCGGAATGACGTCTAGAAAAATGTTTTTAAGCATATATTAGCACATAAAAAATTGCGATTGTTATTAACAAAATAAGATTTAAAAAAAAGGTATTTAGGTTTTCGTTAATAATTTCTAAAATAATGATATTTAAGGAATTTTGAAAAAAGATTCTGAAAGAGGAGGATATTTCCAATAATAAAGTTCTAACTTCTGGAACTCTATCTCTATTATTTATATAAAAAAAAAACCGTTGAAAATTGGGCTCCGCGAGGTCGTTACGGCCTAGGCAAAATCGGTATATTATCTCAAATATTTTTTTTATAGTATTAAATAACAATTTAAAAATTTGAATAAATTATGGTATAATCTAGACACTTGAACGAAAAAAACCTTGGTGAAAAAAAATGTTTACGTCGGTTTTTCAAACAGTTAGACCATTGTTAATAAACTAATTTTTCTCCAATCTCTGTTTTTATAAATTACGGCATAAAAGTTTAAATAATTGGCCTATAAATTTTTCACTTCGTGGAGCTCTTCTTACTAAGGTACTTTATAAAGTAATGAATTTTTTTTATTAAAGTTTATTATTTTGAAAAATATAATATTTTTAAATTAACAACAAATGAAATTTCTAAAAAATGTTTTAATAATTTGCAAAAATTGCAAAAACAGCAATAATAAGATAATACTAAAAAATAAAAATAAATAAAAAAAATTAATTGTGAGAAGAGCTCCACGAAGTGAAAAATTTATAGGCCAATTATTTAAACTTTTATGCCGTAATTTATAAAAACAGAGATTGCAGAAAAATTTTGTTAATTAACAATGGTCTAACTTTTTGAAAAATCGAGGTAAACATTTTTTTTTCACCAAGGTTTTTTTCGTTCAAGTGTCTAGATTACACCATAATTTATTCAAATTTTTAAATTGTTATTTAATACTATAAAAAAAAATATTTGAGATAATATACCGATTTTTGCTTAAGCCGTAACGACCTCAAAACTCAAAACTCAAAACTCAAATTTTTTTATTCATTTAGAACGTATATTATACACACATACGTACGTTTTGAAACGTCGAGATTTTAATTTACCGAGGTTTCGGAACGCGCCCTCCGATGAGAAGAAACCACAAGAAACTCATGGGGTTTTTTTTCCAATTATTTTTTTTATCATGTTTTATATTACAATCGTCATAATACAGATCTTAATCTGAACAGGAGCAGTTAACAATCACGTCCATGGATTCTTCTCATCAAAATATTTTGACGTGCTATAGTACGCCTTATTACACAATTTAAGTTTAATATATTTTTTGAATCTTGTAATGGACATGTCAAATACGTCTTCAGGTAGTTTATTATAATAAAGTACACTAGTGCTACAGAACGACTTACTTATTTTCTGGAGCCTACTATAGGGCACAGTCAGATCATCCTTGTGTCTCAAATTAACCTGACGGACATCACTGTATTTGTGAAATTTACTTGATTTATTCTTATGTACGTATAGCAGATTTTCATAAATGTATTGAGAGTAAACAGTTAAAATGTTTATCTCTTTAAACTTTTCTTCAAGCGATTCCCTGGGGCCCATTTTGTAGATAGCTCGCACCGCTCTCTTTTGCAAAACAAAAATGGTTTCTATGTCAGCAGCACACCCCCACAGCAGGATACCATATGACATGATGCTGTGAAAGTAACTGAAGTAGACTAGGCGGGCCGTCTCAACATCTGTGTATTCCCGGATTTTCTTAACTGCGTAAGCTGCGGAACTAAGCCTTTTCGACAGAGCTTCCACGTGTGGGCCCCATTGAAGCTTAGCGTCTAAAGTTATACCCAGAAAGACAGCTTTATCGACTATTTCGATCTCCTCATTATCAATTTTTACAGAAGTTTTAACTTGTTTTACATTTGGTAGTGTGAATCGAATACATTTAGTTTTAGATCCATTTAGTAGCATATTATTAACATTAAACCAATATACTAATCTAGAGAGAGCATTGTTCACGTCGTCAATATTAGATTGTCGTCTTTTTACTTTAAATACCAATGAGGTATCATCTGCGAACAATACTATCCCATGATTTTCCTTCACGAGGAAAGGTAAGTCGTTAATATATACTAGAAATAAAAAAGGTCCCAATATGGATCCTTGAGGAACTCCTAAAGTTACAGGTGATCCAGGGGAACGTTTACCGTTAATGTCGACACACTGAATCCTATCACTCAGGTAAGAAGAAAGAAGATCCAATGCGCCGTCCCCGATACCGTAGTGTCGTAGCTTCATGATCAAAGTATCATGTCGAACACAATCGAACGCTTTGGAGAGGTCACAGAATACGCCATATGCATCATGCGACTCCTCCCAAGCATCAAATATGTTTTCAATTAATGCAATGCCCGCATCAGTAGTCGAGCGACCCTTACTAAAACCGAACTGTTTATTGTGTAAAATATTGTTGTCATCAAAATGCTTTAGTAGCTGGTTCAATATAATTTTTTCAAAAATTTTGCTTAATGTAGGTAGTACTGATATGGGTCTAAAATTAGAGGGGTCCGATGTACTACCGGATTTAAATAATGGAATTACTTTACTAAATTTCATTTGATCAGGAAACACGCCACAATCTATGCACCTATTGAATATAATAACAAGCTCAGGTACAATAACTTCTATCAAGGATTTAACAATAGGAACAGAAATCCCCCATAAGTCTTTAGTTTTCTTTACATTGATTTGTTTAAAAATTACTAAAATATCATGTTTTTTAACATATTTGAATTGAAACGCTTTACTACATTCAGGTACATTTGCTTCTAAAAGAGATTTAGCAATGGGGGTAGAGGAGTTTAGGGCTTTTGTCAGAGTAGTAGGCACATTAGTGAAAAAATTCTCAAACTCATTCGCAACATCTTGGTCAGTGTTTGTCATCCTTCCGCCAATGTCCAACTTAAAATCAATATTTTTGTTAAAGACTTTACCAGTTTCAGCATTTATTATTTTCCAAGTGGCTTTAATTTTATCATTACTATTCTGTATTGTAGATTTAATGTGTAAGGACTTCGCCAATATACAAACTCTTTTAAATATCTTTGAATAATTTTTAACGTAAGCCTTAAACTCCTCTGAAGTATGAAACTGTCTCTCTGCGTACAACTCGTAAAGTTTTCGTCTGCTTCTATGAATGCCGACCGTGGCCCAGTCACTGAACTCACGCTTGCCTGATACCACCATTGATTTGGACGTGAAAATAGATTGAAACTGTTCGTTAAGAACTGAAAAAAAGTTGTTGTATAATATGTTTGCATCCATATCACATGGTAGAAATGGCATGACGTTAGCCAAATTCAATTTAAGTTTCTCTAGTCGAACGGCAGTTACTGGCACATATGTTATTTTTCTTTTGGGTATTGGTTTTTTTACTATTACAAAATTGACTAACTGGCCACTATGATCTGATTGCAATTTGTTTATAACAGATTTGCTAATAGCAGTAACATCTTCGGATATGAAGATGTTATCTATGCAGGTTGCAGTAGTTTCAGTAGTTCTGGTAGGCTCCAGAAACAAATTAGTTAGTTTGTGTGATTGAGACAAATTTAAAAGTATGGTGGAGAAAGAAGATACTTTAAGTAAATCAACATTAAAATCCCCACATACAATCAATTGCTTTTTTGATTTTGTTAGTTTTGCTAACATTGCATCTAATATGTCAATAAATTTCTTAAAATTGTACGGCTTTGGTCGTCTGTACACACATGCTATTATTAACTGCTCCAGTTCTACACAAGCTATTTCAGTTACACATTCTACAGACATAGATACGATATCTTTTCTTTCTTTATATTTTAGCTGTTTATTCAATAAAATAAGAGAACCTCCTTGCTTCGTATTTACCCTGCAGAATGAGCTGCCAACCTGGTGATCGCTGAAACTGAACATGAGCTCGTGAGCCCGGAGGTGATGCTCAGTTAAGCACACAATATCAATATTTTCAGAGTTCATATACAGTTCCAGTGTTAGTCTTTTGCCCTCTGCAAAGCCACGGATATTCTGATGCACCAGGTTGATATTATTTACATAGTTTATTTTACATTTTTTTATTTGAGGGCAATTATTAGGGTAATTATGATTATTCGACTCATCGGATAGCGCAATTAAAAGTTGACTATTACAGCTAGAGGATACCTCCATTGTCGCAGAATCTATTTTAGACAAACTAACATTTATGTCATTGTGTTTAATGCAAGAGCGTGCCTCTTTTGTCTTAGAAGTTAATTTAAATTAGGTGGATATGAACAATTACCCAGTGTCAAATTATTATATTGAAGTCGGTTACAATGCTCAATAGAAGCATTTTGGGTAGCCAAGTTATTGGCTGTAGTTTTAAAAAAATAATGTAGCGAAATGGCTACTTGTCTTTTAATATAATCTGAAAGCTTATGCTTACCCTTCGTCAAATAATAATTATTACTAATAATATTATTTATGTCAATAACATTGAACTTCTTATTGTAACAAGATATTGTGTTCAATGTCAAGTTTATGTTATATCTTAGCCTATTTTCCGCAGCTGGCAAGTCATTATAGTAGGGAAGTGTAAACATTACAATTTTGTTTATATTAAGTGAATCTAACGTATCACAATATTGAATAAGGTCTCTTTTGGTTAGACTTCCCCTATTTCCCATAAAAATAACTAGACTATCGCTTTTATTAAATTTATAGTTACTAATGCATTGCATTATCTGTAAATAAGATGCAGATGGCATACAAAAGTTAAAGTAGGACTGTCCCTCCGAGTTAACATTTAATCTGATCCCAAGATTCGATCCAACCTCATCACAGAAGATAACTGTTTGATTTTTATTATTATTAGAAACGGCACACAACTGCTGATTCTGGCTACTTGGTGGCAGTGAGGGTGAGGGTGAGGTGGGACTATTTACTGGCACTGGTGCTGGCTGGTTGCAGCGTTCACAACCGAAACCGTTTTGATTTAAAGATTCAAAACGGTCTGCATATTCAGAATTAGATTTAATTAAATTGTCCATTGCCAGCGAATACTCCCTAATAATATCCTGTGATTTAATATACATGCTATTTATTGAATCAAGGGAGCTTTGAAGGCTTTTAAGTTCTAATTCATATTGGAGTATTTCTGTCTCATGTTCCCTTTGACTATTTTTCAGTTGTAATGTACAAACATCTAATTTATCTAATAATTCTTTTCTGTTTTTGCAATTTTTAACATTTTTAGTAAATTTCCTAAGGTTATTTATTAAGTTTGTATTTTTTTTAATTACTTTGTTCGATTTCAAGTATTTTTTTAGTTTTTTACTGCTGCAATTACCCAGGCGCTCGCGGATACCTATTTTCAACGGTTTTTTTTTAATATAAATAATAGAGATAGAGTTCCGGGAGTTAGGACTTTATTATTGGAAATATCCTCCTCTTTCAGGATTCAAAAATTCCTTAAATATCATTATTTTAGAAATTATTAACGAAAACCTAAATACCTTTTTTTTTAAATCTTATTTTGTTAATAACAATCGCATTTTTTATGTGCTAATATATGCAAAACATTTTTCTAGACGTCATTACGAATCGAATGAGCTATCGCACATATTTTTAGGAGCTTTACTTCTATCCTAACACGTTTTTAAACTTGTGAACTAGTTTATATATCTACTGTTGAGATCAATGCCATTTATTTATTTCTTTTTGATAGAAGAATAATTGCGTTTTGTTCGAGAGTGAATTTGACGTTTAACTCAAAGTTTTTATCTTTTTATAATCTGTGAAAATGTCAATGTTATTTTTTTGAACAAGATCATTGCGTTCGACTGTTTTAGAATAATAAATAAACAAGGCTTTAACAAATAAGGCACAACATGGAGCTGCGCGCTTTGTGCCGTGTGTGTCTCGCGAGCGACCGCGCGCTGCATCGCCTTGCGGACACACCGCTCGCGGAGGCCTACGAGAGAGTGACCAGGGAGACGGTAAGTAACGCTAAAAGCCATGGTCTGCCTGTCTGTATCTACGTGTGAGCCGTAGTTTACGTATAGTGTGATATACCTTCCAGCTGGTGGTTGTTGGGCGGCCGTGCTGCGTATGCAGCGTGTGTCTCTCCGCGCTGCGTCGCTCGAGCCGGTTCATTGACGCTGCGCGGGAAGCCAACCACACGCTGGACCGCTGGATCCAAGGCAGGGAGCAGGTACCGCCTACACCGTCATACGTCATCTCAGCCCTTATCCATCCACTGCTGAACATAGGCCTCCCCCATATGATGCTACAAACTGCGATCTCAAGCCGTCTTCATTAATTGACTCGCTACGGCCACTACAATATTGTTATCCTTGTGGTTACAGGTGCAACTGACAGAGACTCCACTCTTCTTATTGACTCGGAGTGCCACAGACGTGATCAACATCCAACCAGCAGTCAAACAAGAGCCTGATGATGCAACGGATGATCCAAAGTTACTGCGAGTCCATAACGAGAGTATTTTATCAACCCTAGATGATGAAGACAATTTCTTCAGCGAGGAAATTAAATATGGAGTGACCGAAGATGTTATCCACAATAGTGAAAATGAAAACATGAGATGTTTAAATGAAATGAAATATAAATCAGTGTATAAATATGATTGCGAACAAGACGTAGATCGTGGAAATGAAGATGGGAAAACACAATTTGAATGGGCTCAGGTACAAGATGCCAAATCTAACTCTCCGGAGATGTTAGACAGTATGGGGTTTGAAACATTGTCAAATGTCGGAAAGGTTGGAAAGTCATCTGGTGAAGATATGCCTATTACAAATGTTAAGTCTCGGGAACAAGTCGACAAGATTAGAGACAAAAGTAAGTACATAATTGTTATTCTATTTTTGAGCAACAATAATGTATAGATATTTTAAAAAAACAATACTTCTGCAAAAACACAACGCACAATAGACGCAGGACTAAATTCGAACCCTCATCTTACTCAAACCAGGAGTACGACTTGAACCAATTAGTCTACCAACGCCGGTATGTTGCAGTGCGTTGTGTTTTTACAGAAGTATTGTTTCATTAAAATATTTCTACATTATTGTTGCTATTGGTCTGAGCAGCTCAAAGCTGTGTGTCATACACATTGATCTCAATCTTAACAGTAGATATAAATCTTAACAGTAGATATAACAACAGTAAGAATACAGTAAACAGCCACTGTGTTCACAATACAGCAAACTTTATATGCTTTTTTTTTTGAGTTTTAAGCTCTAGGGAATAAAGTGATGAGAATTGCCTTTTTTTCTTTCCCGTAAAATCTAACTGGCCTTCTTCGTATTATGCTATTTTATTTTGTCTGATTTGAATAGAATTGTCTGATTGTGTCAACCCCATGCCCCCTACTTATTTTTTTTTTATCAAAATGAAATATCTATTTATTACTATAAACATTCTGGATCCAAACCCAAGTATAGGTTAAGTTGGCTAAATATTTTATTTTATTATTTAAATTAATTAATTTTAATTTCTAATTATGTAATTTAATTATGTAATGTGTGTTTTTTATGTTTTTAATATCTGTTTTTATTGACATGTAATGTACCTATGGATTATAATCTGAAATAAATGAATTAATAAAAACTAGAGATGGGCCGACTAGTCGCCGACTAGTCGGGAAAGCCGACTAGTCGGCAGTTCAACCGACTAGTCGGCAGGTGCCGACTAGTCGGCAAATTATGCCGACTAGTCGTCAACTAACAATTTTACAATAAAACCAATATTTATTTAATTAGTAGTACAGTTTACAAGGTGGGTAGTCAGAAAAACGTAAACAAAACACGTCATAGCTTACATACATCATCTAAACATCTAAAGTGTCCTCCATTTTTTTCCAACTTTTATTTTTATTTCATCCATTTTTTGGAAGTTTCGCTACAGCTTTCGAAGTGCAAACTTATCCAAAAATAGCAACAATCGCCGAGTGATCACGATTAATCCAATGTCTCGGAATTATAATGATCTGCATTGCCCACTAGTCGGCCGACTAGACCAATTTTGGAACCGACTAGTCGGCTAGTCTGCTAGTCGGCAGAATCCCTAGTCGGCCCAACTCTAATAAAAACCTATTAAAACGTCACTCTGTCTCATAATAGCTACTGTTTCTAAATGGGAAGGCAGTTTGTCAACAAAAGAATATGGCAATATTTTAGATTTTACGATATTTTTATAAAATTAAATATTTTTTTAATTTTGACGTAAGGTATCGCGCGACTGCTGGATGCAGCCAGTGTCCAGTTACTTACTTTGTATCAAGTCATTGCCCGATTAAAAAATACATTATCAAAAAGGAATTAAACTTACATCATAGTAAGTTTAATTTTTCTTCTTTTTGTTTGTTGTTGTAAGGTAAAACGCTAATCATGATCAACATATTGTGTTGCAGGCACTCTTTCTATCAACAAACGGAGACTGATCACAACAAGGCACAAGCTCGGAAACCCTAGAACACCAGCAGCTGTGTCTGTCAGGAAAAGAATAACGTTCTTGTGCCCACAGTGTAACTATAAAACTCATGAAAAAATACTTTTTGACAAACATTTGAAGACACATCCTAATGAAAAACCATTTGCATGCAATAAATGTGATTACAAAACAGAACTGAAGAGAGACTTAAAACAACATATTGTGACTCATAATGGTGAAAAACCTTTCGCATGTGACAAGTGTGATTTTAAATGTACATTTAGGTGTAATTTGGCGAGGCACGTGAAGACACATACTGGTGACAAACCATTTAGTTGCAAAAAATGTGATTTTAAAAGCATCGAGAAGGGAGATTTAAAGAAGCATATTAGAATCCATACTGGTGAAAAACCCTTCGCGTGTGACAAATGTGATTTTAAATTTAAATTTAGGTGTAGTTTGGCAAGGCACGTGACGACACATACTGGTGAAAAGCCGTTTGCGTGCGATGTGTGTGATTTTAAAAGTTCTCGAAAGTGTAATCTAAGAAAACATCTGATGATACACACAGGTGAAAAACCCTTTCTTTGTGACAAATGTGATTTTAGATCTAGTCAAATGAGTAGATTAAAATCACATTTATTATGGCACAGTAGAGAGATATTTAAATGTACGGTGTGTCCTTTTAAAAGCACAAATCAATATAAATTAGATAATCATGTAATTATTCATACAGGTGATAAACTATTTTGTTGCGATCATTGTGCATATAGAACTCATACCAAAAGTGGTTTGAAGATTCATTTAATAGTACATTCAGATGAAAAGCCGTTTCAGTGCAACGAATGTGTCTTTAGATGTAATCGAAAGGTTACGTTAAAAGAGATCATTTAAAATTACATACGAGTGAAAAACCATTTGCATGCACTAAATGTGAATATAAAAGTATAAATAAAAGTAATTTAAATAAGCATATACGGACAGTACATACAGATCTTAAACGTTTTGAATGTGAGCAGTGTGGTTTTAGAACTAACAGGAACGATATGTTGGAAAGGCATTTATTGATACATAAAGATGAGAAACCATTTGCTTGTAGTGAGTGTGACTTTAAATGTAAAAGAAGGTCGACTTTAAAAAGGCATTTTATGATCCATACCGGTGAAAAACCGCATGCATGCGATAAATGTGCTTTTAAAAGTATTCAAAAGGGTGATTTAAAAAAGCATTTGTTAACCCATTATAAGAAATAATAAATCTAATTTGCTTAGTTCATTTTAGGGTTCCGTACCCAAAGGGTAAAAACGGGACCCTATTACTGATACTGAGACTTCGCTGTCTGTCTGACCGTCTGTCACCAGGCTGTATCTGTATCTCATGAACCGTAATAGCTAGACTGTTGAAATTTTCACAGAAGATGTATTTCGGTAGCCGCTACAACAACAAATACTAAAAACAAAATAAATCAAATATTTACGAGGGGCTCCCATACAACAGAAGTGTTTCAAAAACAACAAGGTAATTTTATTGCAATCTGAGGTTGCTTCTGATTGGTCAGAGTCAAATCGAGTAGGTCATGGAATTCAAAATAGCTGCCCTGTCTGTCAAATATACCAGTCTGCCTTTACTTACCAAAGAGTTTCTTATAAGTTTCAGATTTTGTTTGTGCCAGTTTATTTTTTATAATAAATTTTCTGATTTACTGTTTTTTTTTCTATCAAAATCCTTTTTATTATCAAGTAATTTAGCTTAAGAATATATTTGAATAACAATAAAATTACAACACTTTTTTTGTTGCCTCGCAGTAATTGTGTTGGTGTATCTCGGTCGGTACCTACTAAACTAAGTCGACAGACTGAGTCTTGAGCGGCCTTAATCCATCGCTTCACTCAGGATTCTACGAAACTCGCTTCGCTCGGGAGTTAAACTTGGACTCCCTCGCTGCGCTCTGAACTTATCCCTAGAGTTCTTCGTTATGCTCAGGATCCAATATGCCGCGACGAACCTATTTTCCCTGAATCCAAAAGTGTAAACCAACTTCTTCGACCAACAATTACGAGCATTATCTACGTATTTTTTTTCCGTTCTTACGACAGAATATTATTAGACACGGGTCTAGATCGCGTTGAATATAATCATTGTTTTTAATTACCTCGACGTTTCGGCAAACGGGTTATACCGGGCGTGGTCCCGTGAGTCTTCTCGGGACCACGGCCGGTAAAGCGATGATGGACGGAAATCGTGTAAGTTTAAAAAGTGCGACAGAATAGTAGTTAACAAATCTGCAGCTCTACGAAATTATTTTATTCGACCAAAATAGTCAAAGTAAGACGTATCTCAGGGTTTTAGTAAAGTGATTTGACATTGTACCACTGCGCGGAAGCCGCGCTATATTTGACATTGTACTACTGCGCGGTAGCCGCGCTCGAATGCCGCGCTTTATTTGACATTGTACCACTGCGCGGTAGCCGCGCTCGAATGCCGCGCTATATTTAACATTGTACCACTACGCGGTAGCCGCGCTCGAATGCCGCGCTATATTTGACATTGTAACACTGCGCGGTAGCCGCGCTCGAATGCCGCGCTATATTTGACATTGTACCACTGCACGGTAGCCGCGCTCGAATACCGCGCTATATTTGACATTGTACCACTACGCGGTAGCCGCGCTCGAATGCCGCGCTATATTTGACATTGTACCACTGCGTGGTAGCCGCGCTCGAATGCCGCGAACTGGCTAGTCTAGCTATCTAGATGTTTTAAGTAGGTAGGTACTCTGAATACGAGTAGGTATGTTATATCTATCAGAAGGAAGACAGTTGTAAACTTTAGCACAGACTTAACGATGCTTTTGACCTTTATTCGTCATCCATCGACTACACCTTAGCGACCGCAGTGATACTCATTTCATTTTCACGATGGACGTAACAATATTGTGAGCGCTACAGCGGATTTTCTATACTAATACCTATTATAAAGAGGAAAGATTTATCTTTCTTTAAGCTTTAAAAAGCACTCACAGGCTCGCGCCCTATTAAGGGATAACGAGCCTTAATCGTAAACAATCAGAGGAGAATATAGCATTGGAAGTTTTCACGGCACGAGACGTGAACTTGCGTAGTCTAGTTGGAACAGACGTTGGGGTACTGACCCAAAGACGCGAGTTCAAGCCTCGCCGCAAGTGAAAATTTTTGAATGCTATTTTTCCTTTAAAATAAATTTTCTAAAGATTTATCTTGTTTGTTTGTAATGAATAGGCCCCTATCTACAAGGTTTGATTGATGGCGCCGCGGCCGAAACCACTTTTTCACCACTTCAAAATTCTTGCTTTTTTACGCGACTGCGCAACGCAAATAAAGGATATGTGTTTATCAGTCTATGTATGTAAGTATGTATGTTTGTTTGCTTACTAGAACTACTAGTTATATTTTTGGTAATCTACACTTGAATCATTGAGTGTTGATTGAAACCTATAAATAAAGTAGAGTAGATACTAGGTATGTATGTATTATAGAATACGTTTGTTGGTGTCTACCTACATAATATTTTATGTTAGTTTCATTCGGGAGGTTGAAAGTCGTCATGATCACCGAACACTTATACTCCTAGCGGAGAAGAATGTCGACACCATACGAAATGGATGTATACAAAATTATATTGCTTTTTTTTATTACAGCGCCATCTCGTGGCCTAGCAAAGCATTTTGGCAACAAGCATTTTTGGCGGGAACCTTCGAAAGTTCAGTTCAATTAATAATCTCTAGAAATAGGTATTTCGATCTGGTTTAAAATCAAGATTTTTTCTAATGGAAATTCAGAAAGAAATTACATTTCAATAGAATAATTATTGTTCTATTGATATGTAATTTCTATTAGAAAAAATCTTGATTTTAAACCGGATCGAAATACCTATTTCTAGAAGGGAATGTAAAGAGTTAAAATAGATTTGTTTGCGAATTCATTTATTCCTAATAGTAAGATTACATTTTTAACTCAAATAACAGAAATTCAATATCATAACATTAATTTTAGATTTTAAGATCTGCTACCTATATAAATATTGACCTATTCAAATAAATATTGAAATAAATCATTTAAAAAACCGGTTCAGCGGTTTTGTGTGAGACTTACACAGACAGTTTCACCTTTAGGTATTAAATTAATAGGACTAGCAGTTCCTATCACAAATAAATCGTTATCTCCTGATGGTCCAGAACTTCAACTGCAGCGGACGACCCTGGTTGAGATGTCTTAACATTTAGTTGATCCTGTAAAATATTTCACATAAAATTATTGTTTCATAGGTGTAATATGACCAATTTGTTACTTTATCCTATTAATATAATAAATGCGAAAGTCCGTAATCCTGTGTGTGAATATGGTTATGTTTGTTACCTCGCCTATGTATACGAACCAATTGTGCTGATGTATTATTGTTAATTCTTCTCATCCGAGCGATGTTCCCGATTGCATCCCTCTCGGGACCCCGGGGTCCGCTAAACCCTTCATTGTTTTTTTTTTTATTTGGGGTCGGCGCGGTCGGTAAGTCATCATTGACCATACCTACCTTCTGCAATTAGATTTAGCAATGTTTTTACGGCCGGCCGCTTGCCTGACACCAACCCTTTTAGGGATCAAGCAGTTTATCCGTCACCGCGCGGGGAGAACTTAAGGTTTGCTTTTCTCCCTCCGATCCCTCAGTCGCCTTTTACGATACCCACGGGATGAGATGGGGTAACCCTATTCTATTCCGGGGCTACACGGCTAATTGTTAATAACCGATCATAAATACTTAGATGAAAACAAACAAGAGTAGATACGGCATATTATTCTAACATTGCGTATTTGAAAAATGAGTTAGAAACACCTATATGCACTTTCACATAATTATTGTATTTAAAAACATTTGTCTTTAAATATAGGTATTTTTACTATACATTTTATTTTATTATTTGAGTAAAATTATGTGTAAAATGTTTTTTTTGTGTTTCCCTGAATGATTCAGGCATTTGTAAAACGAGCAAGAAGGCATTCTGATGTATTTCAAAAAGATAATCGCAGTGAGACAGCACTTGCTCACGCGGCAACGGTTCGACATACAACTGAGGCTAGTGCGTCAGCTAGATGCAGTTTAATCGTCTCATTTGCCGTGACTAGGTACCGTATCTTTAGTTTTTGGAACGAAGTTCCTTATCGCGCGTTGCGAAAGGGGGCTAGACGGAAAAAATTAAGACCAAAAGTTGTAACGACACTTTTTGCTATAGTTATAAGGAATTTCGTTCCATCCAGGTGTCCCTTGACACCTCTCAAGTTTTTGTTTTAATCTAAGCATAAATATAGGTAGTTTGCTTACTTGATGGTCCTGCAGCGAACGGCCCTGGTTGTAGTGGCCCGGCCCTGGTCTACACATTTAGTAGATCCTGTAAAATATTTCATATAATAATTATTATTTCATAGGTGTTATGACCAGTTTTGTTAGTTTATCCTATTAATATGATAAATGTGAAAATCCGTAATCCTGTGTATGAATATGTTTATGTTTGTTACATCTCCACGTATACCTATGTAATACTACTGAACCAATTGTGATGAAACTTAGTATTATAGGTTGATAGCTAGGGATGACAAACTCACTACTTGAGGCAGATTTCCCAAGATTACCTATTATTATTATTATTGAGTAATAGTAACAACAAACATTAATTGCCTATACTTTTAATAACAACGGTTTTCAGTCTTGACAAAAAAACCTTTATGTATACTTATAAATTTAAAAAAAGTCTGAATTTCAAAAAGTCGTAAAACATAAGTGTTCAAGTACGAAGGGTGAATAAGTTTACCTACCTGGTATATCGAGAGAAGGAAATCATTTTTTTTTTTCAATGTAGTACAAACTTACCTTATGGTTTAGCAATGCGGTAGGTAGTTGTAAATTTCCCAAAGATGGACGGTCCCGGCTGGGAATTAACGTGAACCGTCGAATGAGATGAACTTGTGCCCATTATATTCATTAAATGCTGATCCTGGAAAGTAAAAATAACTTTTCTTACAAACTTAGGGATAAAAATTAAGGTATAGATACAACAATACGGCTACTTTACAACAACTTTGGTTGGAAATCCGGAGATGACAAAGGGGGATTGGGAAAGCAACATTTTGTCCACATTTCACAGCTGAAAAACGAAATACGTACCTATCTATGTTTAAATTTGCAATAATTTACAATACATGGGTAAGGGTATGTACGTTATATAGTTATTTTCTATTTCTAGGGTTCGTAGGAGGTGCAAAGATATCGTGATTCTGACTTTTTAGGTTAGTAGGTATAAACAGAACAGGTGAATAAGTTTACCTACCTGGTATATCGAGAGAAGGAAATCATTTTTTTTTTCAATGTAGTACAAACTTACCTTATGGTTTAGCAATGCGGTAGGTAGTTGTAAATTTCCCAAAGATGGACGGTCCCGGCTGCGAATTAACGTGAACCGTCGAATGAGATGAACTTGTGCCCATTATATTCATTAAATGCTGATCCTGGAAAATAAAAATAACTTTTCTTACAAACTTAGGGATAAAAATTAAGGTATAGATACAACAATACGGCTACTTTACAACAACTTTGGTTGGAAATCCGGAGATGACAAAGGGGGATTGGGAAAGCAACATTTTGTCCACATTTCACAGCTGAAAAACGAAATACGTACCTATCTATGTTTAAATTTGCAATAATTTACAATACATGGGTAAGGGTATGTACGTTATATAGTTATTTTCTATTTCTAGGGTTCGTAGGAGGTGCAAAGATATCGTGATTCTGACTTTTTAGGTTAGTAGGTATAAACAGAACAGGTGAATAAGTTTACCTACCTGGTATATCGAGAGAAGGAAATCATTTTTTTTTTCAATGTAGTACAAACTTACCTTATGGTTTAGCAATGCGGTAGGTAGTTGTAAATTTCCCAAAGATGGACGGTCCCGGCTGCGAATTAACGTGAACCGTCGAATGAGATGAACTTGTGCCCATTATATTCATTAAATGCTGATCCTGTAAAATAAAAATAACTTTTCTTACAAACTTAGGGATAAAAATTAAGGTATAGATACAACAATACGGCTACTTTACAACAACTTTGGTTGGAAATCCGGAGATGACAAAGGGGGATTGGGAAAGCAACATTTTGTCCACATTTCACAGCTGAAAAACGAAATACGTACCTATCTATGTTTAAATTTGCAATAATTTACAATACATGGGTAAGGGTATGTACGTTATATAGTTATTTTCTATTTCTAGGGTTCGTAGGAGGTGCAAAGATATCGTGATTCTGACTTTTTAGGTTAGTAGGTATAAACAGAACAGGTGAATAAGTTTACCTACCTGGTATATCGAGAGAAGGAAATCATTTTTTTTTTCAATGTAGTACAAACTTACCTTATGGTTTAGCAATGCGGTAGGTAGTTGTAAATTTCCCAAAGATGGACGGTCCCGGCTGCGAATTAACGTGAACCGTCGAATGAGATGAACTTGTGCCCATTATATTCATTAAATGCTGATCCTGGAAAATAAAAATAACTTTTCTTACAAACTTAGGGATAAAAATTAAGGTATAGATACAACAATACGGCTACTTTACAACAACTTTGGTTGGAAATCCGGAGATGACAAAGGGGGATTGGGAAAGCAACATTTTGTCCACATTTCACAGCTGAAAAACGAAATACGTACCTATCTATGTTTAAATTTGCAATAATTTACAATACATGGGTAAGGGTATGTACGTTATATAGTTATTTTCTATTTCTAGGGTTCGTAGGAGGTGCAAAGATATCGTGATTCTGACTTTTTAGGTTAGTAGGTATAAACAGAACTTACCGCAAAGCATTTCTTCTTCCAGGTTTAGGAAACCGAGATAATTTAATGCCCGGCACTTTGCCAGGCATTAAATTATCTTTGCTTTTCACATTTTCTATAAACGTAAGCCATATTGAAATAAGTTCACAACACAAACAATATATTCACTTAAAAATAAACAACACAAAGAGTCAATTTTTCGCTTCCAAAATACACCAACACTAATGCGGAGCAACAAAGTTCACGCAACTCAACGTAATAACGGAGAAAACATAAGTTTTTCCAAGATAATTGAAGATAATTCTTCAACACAAACTATTCAACCAACATGCCATGATATAGTCCGGGCGGCGGCTGCAAAATATCAACCTCATCGAATAACTGAAAAATATCACTTTCCACGAAAAGAAGACCTAAAATAAATAAGAAAAAAATTGGTCTGCCGGGGTACTGCTTGGGGGGTCCTTCGCAGTGAATTAAAATATGGTCCACTTCGGATCATCATTTTATTTCATGTGGTTACTGAACGAAACATTATTCTTGGCTTTAGAATTAATTAATAGAGTCTAAAAAATCAAGACCGGTGTTGGAGGGTTCCGCAGACCAACCAATTTTACGAGTCCGGTCGGGAGGTCCATTTTACCTCATCGAGTTACCGGATGAAACTAAGTTTTTCTAGTGGCTAAAATTATGCTCTCTAAACATAAGTTGGTCTGCCATCTCGCTCGCGGTAGTTTTTGCAGTCCGACCACTTATGAACACGCAACTCTGAACATTTTGTTTTAAGTTCGGTTCAAACTGATAGGTAGGTAACTACTATAATAAAATAATTTATTTTATTATAGTGTGACCAGGGGCGTCTCTAGCTCATGTAGCGCCCGTGTGCAAATATCTCCTTGGCGCCCTTTAGTAAGAGTTAAGAGTGATTCCAATAAGGAATAATAAAGGTACAAACAACAGTACTAACTTGACGTAGGAACCCCTAATATTATTTTTTAATTAAGTTGAAAAAATATGTCGGGAACCAATAGGTACCTACATACACCAATATCTTTTGAATGAAATGTCCGAATTAAATAATTCAAAAGGTTCTAGAAAGGTATGTTCACGAGTTCCAGGTCGGCAATGGCACACGTACCTACGTAGGATTTTTTTCCCTTCCTCATAATATCCGTAGCCTCCATGAACACGTTCAAATTCCACCCCCATTTCACCCACATGACCGTGCAGATCACCACCCAAAACGATTCCCTGTGACAACGAGATAGCCCCAAGGACCTCGCCGAGTTTATCCCAAAACCACCTCTTATCAGCGTCGCTACAACCGACCTTCGAAAGTTCAGTTTTAACCATTAATATTTTTTCTTGATTTTTCAAGATTTTTTCTATTTCAAATGTAAAAAATCTTGATTTTAAATCAGATCGAAATACCTATTTCTAGGGAGGAATGTAAAGAGTTAAATTAAAATAGATTTGTTTGCGAATTCATTTATTCCTAGTAAGAAATAATATATACCTACCTATAACAGATAGCATTTCTGTTATTTTAGTAAAAAATGTACCTAATCTTACTAGATTCATTTAATTTTAAGAACTTACTATCTATATAAATATTGACCTATATAAATATTGCAATAAATAATTAAAAAAAAATAGTTTCACCTTTAGGTATTACAGTGATAGGACTAGCAGTTTTTATCATAAATAAATCTTTAAGCTAGATAACTAGCTAAACGATTTACACAGAGGTGTTACAGAATATTAAATGTTTTTATAGTAAAAATATTGAATATATTGTGAACAGCGTATTTAATTGAGGAAAAATATTTTTTATGAACATTTCATGGTATATAACCGAGATACTAAGTCATGCCTCATGTCAAAGGAGTCATATTGAACTCTGAGCGTAGTGAAGGGCTCTGGTTTAGTGATACGAGATATTCAAGCTACCTTAGACTAGAAGTATCATTCATTATCTCGTGATATCTCGCACCGTGAGAAGAGAACCCAGTTTTACATATACTTCTCACCTCACAACTTCGGAAAAAATCGTTTTGCACGCAGATTTCTGTGTGAATTTTGCACGCTAGTGTGCAAAGAGTTTTCAAAATTCGAATCTGTCTTTTCCATACATTTCTCTAAAGCAAGTCCTTAGAAAATGTGCGTGAAGAAAATACGTGAGAACCATCAGTCGCCTTCTACGACACCCTAGTATGAAGAGTTGGGGTTGGCCTATTCTCGTCCGGAACCAACCCGGACAAGACACGTACTCACAGAAGACCAGCCTCGGGGTTTGCCAGCGAGCGATGGAGCGCAGTATTTTGAGTGTCAAATTAATGGACAAAATCCGAAACACAGAACTGCGCTCTCGCACAAAGATCGTGGATGTCGGTCAACTACCAGGTTGCGAGATGGCAGACCAACTTATATTTAAAGAGCATAATTTTAGCCACTAGAAAAACTTAGTTTCATCCGGTAACTCGGTTACTGAGGTAAAATGGACCTCCCGACCGGACTCGTAAAATTGGTTGGTCTGCGGAACCCTCCAACACCGGTCTCGGACGACATGATTTTTTAGACTCTATTAATTAATTCTAAAGCCAAGAAGAAGGTTTCGTTCGCCACATGAGATAAAATGATGGTCCGAGGTGGACCATATTTTAATTCACTGCGAAGGACCCCCAAGCTGTACCCCGGCAGACCAATTTTTTTCTTATTTTGTTTAGGTCTTTTTTTCGTGGAAAGTGATATTTTTCAGTTATTCGATGAGGTTGATATTTTGCAGCCGCCGCCCGGACTATTAAGACTTTCCCGTGTTGCCATTAACATAAACTTCATATTTCATAGTAAATTTAAATTGGTCCAGATAGTCCGCTGTTTTTTCTTCTTTTCAAATATCAAATATTATATTTACTTGCAGCTATTGTATAACATAACGGTTAATTTCTTAAATTATACATATTTTATATAGTCAATTAACAAATCATTAAATTTATTACAAAATCAATAGGAAATAAACTCCAATGTTCGGAGACTTTGGATAACATGGCAATCTACATAAATTAGTCGGTGTGTTTATGGTTTTTCCACGCCATCTACACAATACACCAAAGGAACTACTGTGTACTGTGCCATCTACATCGATTTTAAGGTATTATATCGTTCTGCGATGCCAACTTAGTACCAAGCTATGGGTATAGATAGAGCTTCCATCAGTGTTGCCTAGGTTCAATACATTTGTTAACAGCGCCTGCACTCTACACTTCGCCGACAACCACAGCGCACACATTCTATCCTTCACTTCAGAGTCTTCAGGTAGACACTTAACTCTATGAGGTAGACTAGCCAGACACAAACAGAAAATAAGTAATTGATGACTAGGGATTGAGATAACCAATGATGATTATAATTGACATAATTTATTTTCTTTTCACAAAATACAAACAAAACAGACCAGCGACTTGGGAAAACTTTTCCCAACAGTGTTGCTAACCGTAATTTTGAAATTCCGCCAACCAATCTATCAGTTTTTTTTAGATCACTTTAAATTTTTATTAACAACTTAGATGAAATCTTTTAATGTAATGTAATTTTTGTTTAGCTAGGGTAAGCTATAATTTTATGATCCGTTTGTAATAGTTTGTATGGCGCCAAATCAGCTAAGTC